>KI915044.1:6692323-6913146 GCA_000473445.2 Anopheles farauti
GGGGTGGTGGGTGGGGGTGTGATAAGCATATATTACCTTAATTTTCAATTGAGTCGTTAAGCGAAGGACAATACCGCTGATAGGAAGGTGTTGAAGCTTTTCATAATTATTAGCATTATAAGCATATTACTGCTTATGATGTCTTTCACACCCAAACGAAGTTGTTCAAGTGTGTCGACGAATCAATTCCTCAGCAAATATCTTTTATGCCAGTAGCTCTACTGGCGTGGGTAGAGCGTGGGTTTTTATAAGTGCCAGAGTCGCGTTCAGATATAGATAAATTGTCTTATAACGACTGTTTTTGACAAAAAGCTGGAAATTTAACTAAGTTTCCTAAAAAAAATTTTATAGAAAACAAACAACAATACTGCGAAGCAAAACTTCGAGCCTTCGAGTCTCTCACTTATGAACCATCTGTGTTAACGGCAAGGTCAGATGTGTTTTTCGGAAAGTAATAACTTTTGGACAATTCCCTACAAGATGTCAAAATATACTTCTGACTTTTTAAAAATCTAATTAAAACAAGTACGTTAATTATCATAGTTCTAAAGTACTTCTTGTTCGAGCTTTCGTTTGGTTTGATGTATGTTTCCATCACTACAGTTTTAATCTAGTGATTTATTGTAACAATAATAAATAACAATCTCTAGGATGCAAGCATATCATCGGAACCATAAAAAAATAGGAGTCAGAAACAAATTAAAAAGAATTTTTATTAAATCAAACAAAATATTTAATAGAATAACAAAAGAAATCAACGAATATGGTGTTATAATTATTAACTGTCACAAAATCTTTGGATTTTTCTTAAATATTCCTGTTTTTAAGTTCAGCCTTGATTTATTGAAAAAACCAGGATTTCATGCGGCGATTTTGATGTATTTATAACTAAAGAGCGTTACATAATTAAACGAATGACTGTTACGAATACTTTTTGATTCGCAGTACAATATATGCAAAGAAAACTAATTATTTAAAGCAAATTAAACAATTTTAATCAAATATTTGTGCGATCATCAAGACAAGTGTAGCCACAAGTGTAACCAATATTAATAGTTTTGTTAAAAATATACTAACCTCTTAAAAATGCGCATTTTTATTGTTCTACCAAATTTTAAGAACATCGCTTGTGATGTAACAAGTTTTCTACATAATTGAAATTGGCCATAAACTTACGTTAAGCACTCAACATGGAACACATACGTCTTATCTAAGCCTACTCTGCATAAGAGCAGCATTAAAATGGTTAAAAGGTTAGGTATAAGTTTATTGAAATAATAATGAAACAAAAAATTGATATTTCATTACCAATTAAAGAATAATCAGTATTATTTTTCCTCGTTTATCAACATAATTTTATTTTAACCAAATTACTGATTTAAATGAAATATTTTAAAGCCAGATGTTGCAAGTGCAAATGCCAGTCATTTAATCGAGTTTTGTTTAAGTTAAGTTATCGTTTAAGTTATATACACAACAACCTCGTGCAACATTAAGCCCATTTTTTCACACGTGTTTGCCTGCCTGCATGCAACAATGAGCAAAACGGTTGATGCAGATTATCACGTCTCCAACAGGGGCCTTTTTTATTGAGCACGTATTGATCTGCCAAACCGCAGCCACATCACTCGTGCTCCTTCCGATAATCTACACCGTAAATGCATCCCAAACCGCTGCCGGTGCACGTGTTACTCCGAGAAATCTGAGCAGAAAACCCCCGAGAGTAACGAAAAAAAAAAACAAAAAAAAAAAAAAACTACACCTCAAAAGAAACACCGAACGCCCTCGTAATCGCTGCGCAAGGTGGAATATTTATTGGCAAATTCCATTCAGCAGAAGCGTCGCATTTTGCGGTGCAGGCGTGCTGGTGGGGTGATGAAACGGATTGACAGGTCCCACCCGACCCACTGGCACAGGCAAGGGTTCGTCACATACCCGAACGTGTCAACTAACCGCCAATCGCGGGATGGAAGTTGCAATTAAATCCAATTGATTACCCGCCGCGCCATTAGTTATTCCACGGACGGAGGAATTATGTATCGGGCGGGTGGGAAGATGCGTGGAACAGCCATTACGTGGAAAAACGGGACCAGCACGGGATGGCGTGCACATCTGTCACGAGCTCCGGAAGCGACACATAGTGGACGCCACCTGCCGCTTGGGTGCTCAGGTGGATCACGATCAGGAAGTACCGCATTATCGCGCCATGGTGACAAGCTGGAGGGATTTTTTTCCCGCTCCAACAACAGCGATCAAAACAGCTTGAAACACTCAGGAGCTAGTGTTAACATCACTTCGTACACCTGTAGATCGTGTCGTTACGGGTGAATAGTTTTTTTTTGTTCAGCTCTCTTCTTGCATCGCTTATGACAAATCGACACGAGCACCTGATTGTGTGTTCTATTGAGGACACGTGACACAAGCCGTTGCATCTTGGAAGAACTTCCTTCCCGTAAACGTACACTGCGCAGAATTACTTATACACAACATTTTTAACATACGAGCTTTACACCCCCTCCCCCCATCCCCAACCCTAGAGCAGTAGCGCACGCGTTCACGCCCACGCCCCCGTAGTTGGAACTGCTGACGTCCGTTTCTGTGACATTAATTCACCACGCGACCACTTTGCGACCACAAAAAAGGCTACCTTTAGGACCCGCGCGTCATCCGCACGGTTGCATTCTACAAAACCGCAACCGGCACTCGAATCTGCATAACGCGGCCAGAGACTGTGATCGTGGTGCGTTGAGGAAAACCAGCAGAACTGGACCCAATCCATGGCCATTTGTGGAGGCGACCTACCCTGCTAACCTTGGGGCTCACACGGTCACATTTGTGAAAGAAGCCGGAAGGGCCAGGACCGGCGATGGTTCGAGCGCCATCGATCAGTAATTCTTCTCAATTGACTGATTTAGCTTCAATTGGCGTAACAAACCGCACGAGATTGCGAGGAGCTCGTTCTAAACGTCGTCACATTTTGTTTGATTTGTTTCGCTGTAGCTTGGCAGGGTGCAGTTGTTCATTTGTGCACGGGTTGAAGTGAGATCTTAACATCTTAAATGAGAGTTATCATACTTAATGGTAAATATCATTCAAATATTATGGTTAATAAAGCATAAAATTTGATTTTATGGGTTTTAAGTGTATTCAAATATTTGCTATTAATTCTAATATCTAAACATTTGGAAAACGATTGTCATAATCCATTACAAACCAGATACGTTGGGCTTCTTCTAGTCTAAGTATCAAACACGATTGCTCTACTTTCTGTTTTCACTTTTTCTCCTACAAGTGTTCTTTTACATTTTTAAGAATGATTAACAAACAATTTTAGGAATTTGAAAGTCAATGATTTAAAATTTAATTTCATTTTTTATGTTCATTTTTAAATAAACATAAAATAACACAAATAATTCAAAGATACAAAATTGCTAGCAACTAAAACGGCTAAATTTAGTCAATTAGACTAATGAAATATATGGGCAGAGGGTTGGAGTCGAAATAGAAACCGACAATTCGAGAACACTGCCTGATGTAAGATTTGGAATTAATAGCAATTATTCGAGTTTCATAGGCCAGCTCTACCAGCAGACGTATTTACAATTTACAGGCTATCGAGGACAATAAGCGATAAAAAGATAATATTTTGGGAATTAACGTTTAAGTGTATCTGAAATAAACTTTATTTAAGTTGTACCTTCTTCATTCATAAAATAAACAAAACACAGAATAAAGCAACAACGTCAAAATATCATGAAAATCTGTAAACAATTTTTACAGGTTAAAGTTGTGTCTTTGTTTCTATCTGTTGTGTCTTTTGTAAAACTAGTTCTCTGCCTGATCTATGCGTTACTACAATGTTATATTCTAGCTAAGCTTAAGCACGCATCTCTAAATGCTTCAAATTGGAACATGGATGTTCCAGGATCCCGGTTTTAAATGTTGAGTTTCAAACCATGTTTCACGTGTTACTCCCGTTCTAATACACTTCAGTAAACCTGCTGGAGGTTATAAAATAAATATTATATTAACCATCCGACAAACAAAAACCCCGGAATCGTCTCAATCGCAACGAGTTTAAGCCAGGTTGTCCAAACACCGGGTGAAAAACTTTCGCCACATCACCTAGGGCACGGTGTGGCATCGGGCACGTTTCCAGAGCTTGTACCGAAACGCCTACACAGTGCGATTGTGGCGAAATTTCGAACGTAACATCTGACAAAAAAAAGTACATTCCATTGCCGACAGCATCTACCAATCACTCTTCTTCCTTGCCCCTTGCAGGCGGCAGTCGTCAGGCCGGAGGTAACGCCGAGTGAAATCACCATCGACCACCATCAAGATAGCATCGACCATTGTCAGCTGAATGATGGTTCCTTCCGGCAGGCACGATTACAACGGCAACGCATCCCGCAGTTGCTCCTTAAATGGCATCAGCTGCTGCTGCTGTCGGGAAGCCCTTGGAGACTCATAAACTTTATTAAATTTCACGCGACTTCGAAGGCTTTGTTCGGTTGCCAGAGTTTACCAGCGGTCCGCCGACGCGAACGACACTCAGCCTGATTCAATTGTCGGCCGTGCTGGATCGGTTAGGTCGCCCAAAGCCCACCTCCTGTAACTGACCTTGGCGCATTGCGGGTGTTTGAACGGTGTCATTGCGCGTCACCGTCGACGATGGGCCGTCATCGAACGGGGCATCAGTCGTGTCGGAAGTGCAGGATGATGTTGACGATGATGATGATGATGATGATGGGGTACCGCAAACCGGAAATGTCCCAGATGTCAGCGGGATATGTTTGGAGCGTTTCGAAGCGAAACTTTGTTGCTGGATGCACACTGGCCTCGAACGATCAGCATGGAGCAGATGCTACATTACCATGGATTCGTACCTATCCATGAAGCTCACCTAAGCTCTGTGGTAGCACCGTGTTATTTATGCCTATCAATTGATTAATACATTCACTCATGCTGTGTTAAGCAGATACCGCATTGAGTTTAAGGGCAAACAACGTTGCTGGAGCCGAGCCTCTTTGTGTACTAATGGATTTCAAAATGAATATCTTTTCTACTGATGAATCTTTTGTATGGATTTTTAAGACTTTTTATAAACCTTTTTAAACAGTTTTCAAAAAAAAATAAAGGGAGTAATAAATCAGCAGGATCGTGCCACTCGTTTTAATGTTTTAAATTAAATCCGAAAATAAATGTGTTGGGAACTGTTGTAAGGTTCCCAACGAACTAACGAAGACGAACGAAGATGCACGAAGAGAAGCCGAAAATGAGCAAGCGTGCTTATAAAAACCAGAGCGAAGGGAGAATCGCCCTTTTATTTTGGTAATTAGGAAGCCCAATAAACAGGCTAATTTTTTGGCTCGCGTTTCAGTAAGGCAAAAGACCCTGTGACTTAATTCTTTTCGGCCGTTTCCTAACAAAATGTGCTCGGTATTTACTTACTTTTACAAAATTATGTATAAGGAAAAAATAGCCGCAAATTTTTAGTACCAACTTTACAAATTTGTTGAATGATAGTCATTAGAGAATCAAACACAATAAAATGGAAAGGTTTTACATACTTTATTTTCATATCAAAAGATAAAGAAGAAACGTGAACAAAGAGTTAAGCGTGGTAATTATTCAGCATAAAAAGGACGATCTAATGAGCCATGGATAACATGAGCATGGAAGTTACATGCAACTCTCAGAACAACCGCTTTTGGAACAACCTTTGAGAAGTGTGAGGAATCTTTTCGACTTTATTCGACTTATTTCCTTTCGGAGAATTTAACAACTTGGCTGAATGTAAACAATAAGAAATTGAATGCAATTACGAATAGTGCCGTATCTCTACAAAGTTAACTATTGTTTGACTGCTTAACAATAACATTTGACTCCTCAAAGTGTGATTTTTTTTCCAAGCAAAATAAGCGAAACATGCTCTTGAACATGTTCGTCAATCGGTCTTAATTGAGTAATTGACGGATTTGAATTGAAACATTGCGATTTTGAAGCTATAATATAGCTGGAAAGATTTTGTTTCTAATCCGCATTATTATTACTGCTTGAAAGGTATTCGACCAAACAGAAATGTTGTACATCGGTCATTCCGGCTCGAATAGTTCGGGGAAGTTCTATTTCGGTACCGAGATAAAAGTGCGCCATCATCGCTCAAACCGGTTCCGGGTGGACCCGTAGGTACTTACGTTCATTTTGTTACGTGCCGAAATGAAATTCCCCATTGTCGTTTGCAGCGTCGGTCCCTTGTACCCGGAAGAAATGAGTCCGAAGCGAACACGCAGACGAAAGCCGAAAGTGGTTAATGCTACAAATTTATTACACGCGTCGAAGGCGTACTGCACTGAGGGCGAACTGTTCAGCTGTAACGTCCGCTTCGGTGGCTTCATCTGCGGTATAGATCCGGGCGCACCAGCAGCAGCCCACTCCAAAAGGTGCAAAGGTTCGACCCTTGTCCTCGGCTCGGAACGCGGTTCATGATTTGTAATCGTCGTTTCGGTGCGGTAAGCTTGAAGCTTTACGCGTCGTCATGAGGTGTGTGAGTGTGTATGAGCTTGTTTCGATACGACACGGCACCCCATGGCGACCGTGGGCACTGGAAATGAGAGTTCACTAGCCGTGCGTTTATCGCTGGTGGAAAGCGATTAAAAATTAACTACACCGATAGGATGAAAGTGCTTATTAACATGTGGTCAACTGTTAGGTTCAGTGCCACCGTTTTTGCTTCCACCCTCTGCCAAACAGCACCCACAACGGTCGGTGATATGTGGCAGTCCCGGTGACAATGACAATTAATTTGGCCACGTACTGATTGCGGCTGCAATTAGCGTGGTAAACAGTGTTACGCAAACGCCGCTTTATTGTGCAGCCGTCAGAAACGAAAACCGAATGAATGGCGTACGATTTGACGGTGACGACTTCATCGCGTTTTACTACCCACCCTGGGCGCAGTAGGGCGAGCATCTATTGTTTCGACCGGTTAATGCAAACTATGCGAACCACAAACATCGTCAGCAGTTTCATCGCGTTATCAATCGGGTGTGAAGCAACAATGTCCGTTGGAAAATGTATCAAACATTGCAGTTGCAAAACGCTTATAAAACTGGTGATTTGGAGCATTCAACCTAGTTTGCTATCCAAAGGAGCAATTTTCAATTGTGAAGAACATAATTATAAACCTGTTATGTAATTGCTTTTCTGTTATGAATCATTTGAATGTTTGAATCCTATCTTTAATGCGTTTCAACTTTGCATGTTTTTTCAAACATTAGCTTCAAATCTTACACAGTCAAAATGAAATGATTCCATTCGTGAAATAAACATCTTAATTATGACAGGTTAAATTAATAAATAGTTAAAAGACCTCAAGCTGTGATCATTGGGAGCTAAACACATAGTATTAAAAACTTTAACGATATTTCTCAAAAATTCCCAATTTTTGTTTGTTCAAACTTCTTTGCTTTGAGTTATTTGAAAAATTAGTTATTTGAAAAGGGCCTAATATCACGAAACCACACGGTTTGAAAACCACAAGCTTCATCTTCTTCGGTAAATAATTATGACTTTTCCCGCACATTGCATGCGTACCGGAGCATGCAAAACGATCGTTTGTCCGCAGCAGTGTCGCGTAGCTCAAAGCAGAGTGACATAAAATGCACCCATACCCCACTCGTAAAAGTCATCCGAACCGACGGAGCCATGTGCTTTTGATTGATTTACGGTGCATGAATTTCATCCCCAGGCATGATTGGCCCGAAAACGCCGAAGCTTTGCTTCACTTAACAAATTAATACATTTTCAAGAGGGGGAGGTGGTTTCACCCCTCCCCCCCACCCTTAGACGCCCTTATTCGACCCATGGCCGGGAGCGTCTGATGAATATGTACGACGCTCGCCACTGACGCACATTTTTATGATTCTCACATAATGTGCTTCCCCCGGAAAGCCCGTGCCTGAGCTTAAACACACTAGTCACTGGCCCGACCGGTGCAACCGACGCAAACCCTATCCGGCACGATGGTCGCAAGAAAAGTGCAGAAAAAAGGGCGCTATTTAATCCGGTTAAGTGATTTTCGTTTCCACACTCAGACGGGTATTTTCGTGCCAATCCAATCAATTTGATGCCAATCTCTGGGTCCGTCGAACTATAGATGGTTTTGGTGCTGGACTTTTTTTTTGTTAAGACTTCCATGCACTAAGAAGATCGTGTTTACAAGCCGTTCTGCAGCATCAAGTTTTTCTTTTCTTAACGTTGAAAACGCTCAAGTGCTCGTGCGAAAACTCTTAACCCGTGCTGTTTGTCTTGCGGTCTGTTTAAAATAAAATTTCTCTTCAATAACCCGACGTCTTAATCAGAACGAAGCGATGCGACGCGATACGAATAATAAAACCTTTCGATATCAAACACCGATAGATGCGTGCGGAAACAGGGGAAGGGAAAAGTTTCTTTCGTAATTAATAATAAATCTTAATTTCGCTCCGTTCCGGTGCCAACCCCGAAATGGTAAGTGACTTGTCAACAAGATTTATTCGAACTGACCTTATTACTTTTCGCAGACAAAAGCAACTCCAATCATGAAGGATATTTTACCTATAAGCTGAATAGATTGATCAAGAGCGTTAGATTGAGTTTAATTTTCAAAAACAAGTGCAGCAAAACGTTACCCCAATCGTATTTGCATTACCGTGTCTCCCTAGCAACGTCGTCCAGCACGTGTGTTTTTTACGCACCATTTATCCGCGTCCAGTGGGTAAAACAATGGATTAATGGTCGGCACGGACGTGGGGCCTCGCGTCAACATCCCGAAAACATGGGATCTCCGAGGGCTTTTGGGGGTGGGTAGGGGGTCCGTTGCTCCGCACGTTCACTCAAAAGGGCAAATGGGACAAGTGACAGTGACAGAGCGAAAGAGAGAAAGAGACAGCGAAGAAAAAGAAGCTAATTGCTGTTTAATGATGCAGAAGGCGTACGGAGGATTTCTTCCACTACACAACCCGGGACATTCCCGGGTTCGTTCGTTTCCTTTTTTTGTTTGGCGTCTTGCTACCACTTCAAGAGCGACGATTCGGCGACTCGTCATTAGTCACAGTGCTGTTCGATTAGGTTCTTCTCTTATCGGTTTGGATTAGCGTATTTCTGCTTTGTCTCTTTGAATTTGAAGGCCGTTCATAAAAGGAGAAGCTAGGGGTTTTCAATAAGCTTATCTTTGTGCTTTTCCACATGTAAAATGAAAGTTGATAGGGAAATTTCTGGAGGTTTTTGATTTGCAGATAAACGGTGATGATTGAAAAACTACCAGAAACAAGTGGAACTGCTTGTCTGAATATCTGGAGAGCCTCAAAATATTTACACGGATCTTTGAAGACACGGGGAATAACCGCAATTAGATTCCGGCATGGTAAAGCTCGCACGACTGCTAAAGCTGATCATTAACTCCACACACGATTCCAATGCTTCCCGGAGATGCTTCGAGATGGCGCATCGTCAGGGGATCTTCTCATAAATTACTACGAACCAAGACGTGATTTACCGCGCATTTTCTCGTTTCGAGATACCCGTCAAAGGCATGCAAGCTACGCAGGGAGATGCATAGCTTTGTTCATAACTGAATTGTAGCATACTGTAGCACGAGCGAATACTGCTCATTTAATTATAAACCCCGGTATTCCGTGCACACATGGAGTGCACCTACGCCCGCGACGGATGAGCCTCACCCTCAGCTCAGCATCCCGTATCACATGAAACGAGACAAAAACTTGATGTGATTAGATCTCGAGCAGCTTACATCGAACATTACACAGCATGTCTACCACGCGGCCACGTGAAAGCGTAACAAAACGTGTACGGTGTTGTTGCTGAGAATTGTGGGGCATTCTTATCGCCCCAGTCTCAGTAACTCAGCCATCATTGTTGAACGACTGCCCTACTGACGAAAGTTACGACCGTTCCGATCCGGTCAAGTTTCGTGTTGAGTAATGCTTCGTTCGAAACGATTTGCAAAGGGGCACACTTTGTCTGGGACCGATTCTTTAACCTAATCGACATGAAAGCTCAGCTTGCTAGCGTTCGGTGTAACATTTTTACAATCTTTATATGCATTTAGGAAGCTGCATGAGATGATATAATAACGATTTTTCAACGATATCTGGTTTACTGTGAATGCTGACTTTTACGATAGATACAGGCAGTAAGGCATTAGCAACTTTTGATAGTATACTTCTGGATTTAAATTTAAATTAGTTTTTTAAAGGTTCTAACTGAAAAGCTCATCTAAATATATCTGTGATCTTTTTAAAGAATCACCACTACAGCTAACTTGAATCACTGTTGCACTGTTGCATCTGATTGGTTCATTCTTTTTTGTTGTTTCAAAATTAATAAGGATAATTAATAACTTAATGCATTTTGCCCCGGTGGATTGAAAAACTATTTTGATTTTAATTTAAATTAAAACTAGGTATTAGCATGATATGACCATGTTATATATTGGTATAATAACACACTCGTAAATATAAATACAAGAACAGCAAATCAACACAGAATAAAAAAAAACAATTCATAAAATCTAACTCTTTCACCCAGCCTACTAATTAGTGTAAATTTGTTTCTAAACCTTTCTGAACAATTTTGCAAATTTCAATTAAAATGGTTTAATGGAATATTGTTTCGTTACACGCTTTGCGTTAAAGACTGAACCGTGTCGTAAAAATAAACCGTGTGCTTACCCAGGCCGTTTTTTTCTGTTAGGATCCAGCATTTTTCCGACGTGTCGCCTCAGCGAGGATGGCACAGAACTTCACGAAAGAACAATTTAGCAAACAGATTGCGCGAGCTCTTCTGGTACACTTCTCTATAATTCTAATTCGGTATTTATCTCTCGCCTGTGTACATACACTTTCTCGCGGTGTGCAGCGTCGCGTGTGCCTCTCTTATTCAACCTGGCACCGATTGCGGATTGTATTGGAAACTCTCCGGAATGTGTATGTATGAACGTTTTGTTTTAACCAGACCGTAATGCTAACAATTCCTCAACTCGCCGTACTCAGGGTATGCTTCTTGAACGCTTGTTAAATAACTTCAACCGCTTGCTTATTTTGACTGCAAAATTTTCTTGGTCATCCACTGGTTTGCCACTCGTATTACCACGTTTCTTTATCAACGAGGCATTACCAACGGTATTTACACTTCACTTGTGGCGCACCACCACCTGCTGCCTTTGGGCTGGCCAACCGGAACTTGCTTAGACCACACTGCTTTTATGTCACTATTCTGCTTCAATGCTCTGTAGTTCTTGCTACAACTGGCAGCTTTTTAGGAGCGCGCGTGCTTTTTCGCCACCGTTCAAAAACAACCCACCGAGATTTGTGTCTCCAAGGTAAATCTCGAATATGCGTGCCTGCTGACAGGAGATTTAGTAGCTCGGTGTATGCAGCTGCATTATCTCCAGCGACCGGCTCAAAATCAGGGACAAACAAACAGACGTAAACGCAAAACACTACGACTCCGTGCGGACGTCGCGTACCACACTCGCACTCGCACAAGTGGCGCTCACGACGATTGTTTCACGAATGAACAGACAGCTGCTGTCAGAAGAGATCGACTGCCGTGGGTGGGTGGGGTGTACGTGCGGGCTGCAGCAAACGCCGCCGAGCTTACGAAAACATACTACGGCCAAGCCGGATCGTGTCTCCTACACCTACACGCACGCACGCCGTAGCGTTACCTTCGCTACGATACGGCGCAAGATCATGGTTCATTTCGTAACGATTGTGCATTCGTTAGCTATCGTGTTGATCGGTGCGTGCTGGCTCCGAACTTAAGACTTCCAGAGGTCCAAACTGTGTGGCAAAGCGGGTTCAACGTTCGCGTAGATATTTCTTATTCTTCACAAATTTAAGTTAATAATCAATCGCAATACAGATTTTGAAACATGAAGCTTCTTTTATTAGGAGATTCGCAGATGAAAAAGGTGTATAAGGTATGGAAATGGCATAAACCTTGTACTTGAACATGATGGTTTTATCCTTATTCTTTCTAATAAGAAATATTAGAAATACTCAGTTATCAAAGGAAAAGCAGAAAAAACGGTACCACAAAAAATCGTTACATTTTACTGTAATATTTTACAGTAACAGTAAGAATGTTGTGAATAAATGTTGACTCCACTAGCCTCTCGATCGATAGCAATCATCGTGCCACGTCTCCTGAACCGTGAAAGGTCACAACCGCGAAAGAAACGGAAGCCTTTCATCGGCGTAGGAGCCACAGTCACGCAAACTGATCTGCACCGCTCAAAACACTGCTAATCGACGGTGAACGCCAACCGCGGCCAGCATGACTCGATTCATCCAACAGCTGTGCGGTGTTCATTTTCAATCCCATCGGCGCGTAGCGGCATCAATTATCGGTTCGTTTTGGCCGCACCGGGCCGTTTTATCATTGCACAAATATTTACGAGTGGCAACAAATTCTTTTGCTAATGTTTTTGGCTCCTCTCGGTAGGTGGAAACTGTGTGCATTGTTGAGTCTTGGGATGCTTTATTGGCTTCCAACCCGCTGGGTGTTTGCTCGGGTGCTACATTTGTGGGGTTTGCATGCCTTGAAATGTTTACGGGAAAACAATTGATTCATTCGCCGGCCTTTAACCGTTTGTTTGGAGAGCGTTCAATCAATCAAGCAGTAATCAATGTATTAATTGGTAATCGGAGTAATTATACAATTTTGTGTTTTGTTTCTTGTTCCTGTCTTGATCTAATGGAATAAAACTTCGATCATTTTGATGACATTACTATTACTATTGAAACGGTATGATATATTGAAGAAGTATTGCTCTTTTGCAACACCATCTGTTAAGAAACGACTATCCACTGGGATCTATAAAACCAACTCATCCCATTCAAGGTTAACATTTACTTACAAAAACTCTTTCTTAACTCCGCCGTCGCTCGCAAAAAATGAATTAACCCACAAACAGCATCATATTCAATCCAATTACCGTACGAACGATTGGATTCGAGCTGACCATGAACAGGCCGCACTCGAAAGAGTAATAATATATGCAGCGTTAATTGCAAATGTGAGATACAAGGTGATGGTTTCGTTCTGCTTTCTGCTGATTCATCAATCACCCGAATACCAGTGTGAATGCCGCTTCCATTTTTATTCTAATTGCATCGTGCTATAAATTAGCTAAAAATTAAATCATGCTTCACACACATTACCATGATGATCTGGTCCAAGTGAACCAATTCTAGCTGGTTCTAGTGAACCAAGCAATTTCTAGTTCATTATTTTCTTCGCTGTTGTTGCCACTGCTACTGAAGGCAGACAACCTCTAGCATGAAGAACGATACGGTGAACTACTGGTGAATTTATTTGCACATTACTGTTGTTACTCTTTGCAGCAAAAAAAAAAGGTAAACGAAGGTTAGCAATGCAACCGGCTTCAAAACCCTAGCGAAAATCGCAATTAAAATGCGTTTCTGATGCAGACTATTATTTCGAAGGCACTCGGTGCAACATAACTCGTGTGGGAAGGTCACGTACCGAGAGCATGCATACTAATGAGGCAGAACATTTACTCAGGGCCGCACTGAAACTAAACGTTCGATAATTGCTTCCGATGACGGTAGAATAGACCGAATCAGTTTTCCCGTGCGTGTTAGAAAGCGACGCTGACAATAGAAATTGAACAGATGGAATACGTCTATAAGCTGCTATCACAAAATTAAATATGCCATGGGGTATACCATTCATTTGGTATGTCTGCTCGACGATACTTAAGCCGATGGTGAGTTAATAACGATGGATCTTCATTACGTACACGCACCGGAATGGATAGTGATTACTAATTTACCTCACAATTTAATTATTACCCATTTTTTACATACATGAATGGATTTGACTGGATTTTTATTCTTGGATTTAATTTATCTAGAAGATTTTAGTTGTTGCAATTACAAATTATTCGTTGGTTAAAGCATTTTAGACAGTTTTGATACTAAACATTAAAATGTTTCTTCATAAATTACTCATATTATTATTATAATTATTGCAATTTTTTATTATTATTATTGTTATTACTATTTTTATAATTATAATAATAATAATTATTTTTCTTCTTCTTCTTATTATAATTCTAATTATAATAATAATAATAATTATTATTATTAGTATTATTATTATTTTATCTGACTATTTCATTTCTGGCATTAATGTTCTATTAATGCTTAATGGCTTAAATGCTTTTTTTAGATCAGATTTTTTTTTATTAAACATATTTATTGATGAAATAGAAAACATTAAGAACAACATTTAACAATGCTTAACCTAACATAAAAAATTTGCAGGCAACACTTAAGGACGTCTAAATCAATCATATCATCGTTGTTCCCAACGATGTGATTAAAACAAAATTTTGTTTCTTTCTATAATAGGCATTTGAATGTTTGAGTATATTAACATATTTTTAACACGAATATATATATAAACACGAATTATCATTCTGAACAAAATAATGAGTTGAAAACAATCGGTACCTTAGAACCTACCTGAAGATTACAGCCAAAATTTAAATAATGTATTACCTAGCTTATGAAACTTTATTATTAGTTCTTAAAATGGCCCAAAGAATATTTTGTATAAATCAATCTAATACAATCGGATCACCCATATTTGCCGGGATAGTGAGAGTAGTTTAAAAATTGATTCTGTAGCTTATTTGTAGGCATTTTATATTTGAGACAATATTATTAGTCTTTTTTATTATTGGACGTACCCGTGCCAAAAGTAATAATAAATTTACAATATTTAGACGATAATGCATAATTTCACTGCTTCGATTGAATGAATCCATTTCTATGTAAAAACACTTATTTATAAAATTGCACGATTGCCGTTTTACGCCGTAAGGTTTACCTCAACAAAACCACAACACTCATACACGGGAATATTTTCTTCGCAATAGCCAGCACATCAACATCAATGATAGCTGACCACATTCAGGGCGGTTGATTTTAATTGAATTAATATAGGTCACTTATGGAACGTGTTGAACGAATTGACCTAAGCGACATAACCAATTGTTTCAAATTTGTTTTTTCCACGGTTCGTCGAGAATTGATGTGATGAGAAGAATCTTTAGAACTAGCCCCTGCATCTTGAGTATATACATGAATAATTGTACAGTTTATTAAAGATTTTTAAAGTACTAAAGGTTTATTCGTAAAGTATTAAAGAACATGTACTCAACATTATGTCAAGTACATATTTTACGAAACCTTGTAAAAAATGGATATTTGAATTATGTGCCTTCCAAGTAACATTACACTAAACTTCACTGAAACGTGTTTGTTGCTTTCTATATACATCCAAATTTTCCGCTCGGAGCGATGTGTGTCTTTTGTCCCTTTTAAAACTGCTCAAATCAGTGCCAACCGAAAACTTGTGCATGCAAACAGCAAACTTAAAAACTTCCCGCATAACTTTCCTTTCTTTGCTTGCGACGGAATACATGTTTGATAATACTTTTTCTCCGTGTATTGTTGCCTACTCTGCACCGGACACGGTGGACAAGTGGGGCAACAAATGCACAGCTTCCGGATGAGTTTCACTGTCCTTCGTCTCACCCCTCCTCCTTCGCTCTTCCTTGTCATTCCCCGGAAAAGCATGATCAAACAGATAAAACGAATCGTCTACGGGCAGGCATTGGTTCTGCTTCTGCTAGATGGACCCAGGGGACGCTTCTTACCTCGCCATTATCATCAGCATTAACGAGCACGAGCTCTTTCGCAATGCGGCCATCGGGTGATGCAACTAGTGGCCGCAGGACGAAGTGAAGTGCACTCTCGTCGCTGAGCGAATATCCCACGAGCGTGAGTCGCCGTCACGGAGCGTAACGACTGCTGGTAAGGAATAAAGTTTACTGCTTACCGAGGATTGCATGCAGTGTCAGGGAAAGGAGAAGGTGGCCAACGTGTTGGCGAAGGCTGACATTAGCCCGGAAATTGTAAACAGTGGAACGGCGCGCACCCAAGCGAGGAATGCACTTTCACTCCCACTCGTTCCCATAGCCCGAGTACACAGCCGAAGTCGCTGGATTTATTCGGTAAATATGCTGTTCTGGGCGGACGTGACAGAGTCGTCGCACTTCATCTTCCGCCCCGCTTCCGGCTTGTACCACCCGGGCGTATTTTATGTCCTTTTTCTCGCCCACCACTGTCTGCGGTGTTGGGACCTCATTTTTCTTCCGTCCAACGAGCACCGCAGCGGTGGTTATTTGCTATTCAGCTGATGTTTGCCGCTTACCCGGGCCCGACAAGTCGCTACCTCATCCAAAAGCAGACGCTTTCATCCGTACGGGCGGCCCTGTTGCGCTTTGTGGATAGTTCTCATTTTTTCGCATTAATTTTTGCCTTCACAACGCGAGCCAGTGTAAAGCAACTGGTGACTTTTATCCCGAAAGGTGGATGGTTTAAGTTCGCTTATCCTTTAAGATGAAAACAGTGCCAATTGAATTAAGTTTCTTTGTTTTATGATTGGTTTCAATTAAGGTATGTTTCAATTGGTAAAGATTTTTGGGCTAGTTATCTTTTTTAGTGATTTGTGAAACGGGTTACGAAAATTTTATAAAACCGAAGGAAATTTAAAAATATTTTTTTGTAGATTATTTTATTTTCATAAAATTTGATAGGAACAATGTTTTGTGGCTATTCAAAAATGTTCATACGTAGTGTAAAATAGTTTTACTAGGTACTAAACACTAAATATAGTAAATAGTTTTACTAGCCTAGTTCTTAAATCAATTTATCAATACTAATTTGTATTTATCAATACTAATTCAATTTATCAATAATTATCAATACTTCAATACTTCTTTTATGTATGGAATTAGCACGCGTAGGATAAGTTAGTTTGTATTTTATCTGTTTCATGTTTTTAAAGTATTTGTGTTTTGTCAATCTACTCAATGTGACCAGGGTTTTTATCAAAGTTTTCCCTGCTGAAAAATCATTTAAAGTTAACATATATAAACGCATAATATAATCAAGATGTAGAAATAATTATACTCCATAAGCTATTGTGTAGTAGGACAAGATTAAGTCCGACACCAATGAAACATTATATGTAAACATGTTTATTGAATATGAAAATATATGAATGAACTGATTGAATACTTCTCTTATTATTTATTAAATAATCACATATGTTATATCAAATATCAATCAATCTATCTGTACTCTTTTGTTCTACTTGCTTAGAAGCAGTCTTTAGGGGTTAATCGTTGAAGATTTCTATAAATGATGTAATCAGCTGTTGTTCTTTAAAAAATGGTTTATTTTTTCCAATAATCAACAAACATCCTACCGCCACTGTTGTGATTTTTTAAATATTCATGAAAAAATGCAACCAACATTCAGGAAATATATTTCAATTATGTTTTTGTTTATTTTCTCGATAAGAAAGTAAGCTCACTGTTGTGTTTTGTAAACTAATGAATATTGTATTTGTTTCATAGGTGTTTGCATCTCATTTTGAATACACATTTAATGGAATATGTTTCACTTTTAATCATATTTTTTCAAATCACATAAATCATTAAATTTGTCAAAAATACCATACAATGTTTGTGAAATTAGCGCCAACTTAACACGAATAGGAAAGCTCGAAAACACCTCACTTCCTGAACAATCGATATAATCCTGGATGCAAAAATGTTTCACGCTTCCTCGCAGACAACTGTTGAATCCTCATCCTGTTGTTTTAGCTCATATAATCCTTGGCTAATCTGACAGCCCAGCCTGATCCGTGGGCACTGTTCCAATAACAGAAAGTGCAAATTGCATCGCACTGCAAAAAAAAGAAGAAAAAATGAAACAAAACAAGAAATGGCGTGACCCCATTTGAATGCAATGCTTCACATCGACACACACACTAACGTCTCACACACACTAACGTATTCTCAAGCTGTTTCTCGCAAATATCCCCACAATCAATGTTCAACTTTAATATGCCACTGACGAGTGTTCGGTTCGGCGTCGAAGCATCATGCTACGCTGCTCAAAATTTGCCAAATATTCGCAAACAACACATTCGTACATGCACGAACACACTCACACAAAAACGGGAGGTGCGGAAAATCTAATTTAAATTCATAACGAATTTTCATCCTCGCCACCATTCACACCACAAGCGTCCGACTGTTGCAGATGAAACAACTGGAAAGCACTAACGGATGGGAAAATCCGACGTTTGTGGTAGAATAGTTGTTGGTAGAA
The DNA here is from genome assembly GCA_000473445.2 of Anopheles farauti. Classification (NCBI taxonomy): domain Eukaryota; kingdom Metazoa; phylum Arthropoda; class Insecta; order Diptera; family Culicidae; genus Anopheles; species Anopheles farauti. Next base: position 6,710,611 of record KI915044.1, read on the forward strand.
ACGGTGTACCAAGCATAGGCAAGGTAAGATATCAACATAAAAAAGGTGTACAAATGAATGAAAGAAGCACGCTAATGCTCCCTGCAAACTAGCAAGACCGCAGCAGGGTCACGAGGCGAACGAACCCTCCCAAAGACGTATCAGCTACAGCTTGCATCGCTCGTTGGTAGATGCAAACTGTAGTAAAGAATAAAAAAATAAAGCTCGCCACCGGTCGGCACACCGATCCGGGCAAAGTTGCAACCGTCACACAAATGATTGCATACCGTTAGGCGTTTTCGTGGGCGATGCGAAAGAAAGAGACGAAAGAACGAAGCAGTGCGCTCGCTAGCCAGCTAGCCAGCAGCACACAACAGCTCATTTCCGCCTCAAATTGTCTTTTCCGGCCGGGTGTGGTTCCGGGTTTGTAGGGACGGGCAGAACTGTGGCAGTTCCATCCTGGCATACCACACCATGGTTTGAAGTGCTATGCTCCAGTCAACTCCATCCCATGCAGGGTGGTGCCGAAAGTCGGAGCGAAATCAAATTAGCAAAGCGCTCGAAATTAGACTACCACAGAATGTGCTGTGGAATGTGTGAATTTTTATAGTCTTATTTTTCTGCCAAGCACATTGTTTGTATTGTGACGTGTTAGCAATCTGAGCGCGATGGTCTGTTATGTAACAAGAAGGAATGCTGTAAGAATTTATGCACGAATTTGATAGCTATTAAACACTTGTTTTGGAGTGAAATGAGCAGTGGTTATTCTGCGATGATTCGGAGTTTTTTCATTACCTAAAAATTGCATATGTTAAGGTTGTTATTTGGATCCATACAAATTAGTAATCTTGCACGATTTATTCTAAATCTTTTTTTAACATTTATCTTACATTTACCTGAATTTTTTTTATTAGAAATCGAGATAATAAAAACATTGCTAATACTGGTGATGACACCGGATAAAGGTGTATTTTAGTGTAAAGTTTTTAGGAAAAAATACAATATATTTTATACAGGTATTCATAATATCCCATATGAATGCGTGCCTATATTCAATTAGGAATTCTGATTTAATGCAATAGAAAATAAATAAACATCATCAAAATTTACTAAATGCACTCATAAATGATGATAAGAACAATTAGTTACATAACTTTACTCGATGCATATACATATATCTACAAATATAATGTTTTTTACATTAGAAAAACACGAAGCGTTATCAAATTACAACAGCAAAACTGACGTAAACTTATATTGATATATATATTATGTGCTTAAATATTTCATTATGCTTGTTGAATACGACTTCTTCATTGATATTTAACTTAACCTTTTTATCATAGTATCCTTTTCTATGAATCTATTCTAGCTCATTTTGTCAATACAAGCTTGAACAAGTCTATGATTTATCAATAGTAACTTAATAGATAATTAAGTAGATAATTAGTTGATAATTAGTAGGTTAGTACATAAATAAGAAAATGATATTAACTAAAACTATTCGTATCAGTCCAACCACTTTCAAATAAAATCACAATTTAAAGTTTTCCATCACATATAAAATAGTTTTTCTATTTCCAAAATCTTCTCTGCTTATGCATTGACTGTCATTGTTTTAATAGAGTTTTGATACGCTATCTCATGCTCCTCTAGTCAACCACACCAGTAAGCCTATTGTATCGATAGCAAAACTATCGAGACACGTTAACACTTCATTTTCCGAATCTGTCGATTCACGGTCCGTTTCGCTTTAAAACCAGTCCCTCTCCTCCCATGCTCCCACCGCCTTCGCAACCGAATCAAAACATACGCTCTCACCGCACCGGGCGCCTCCATTGCCGCGCAGTTGAAGCTAGTACGTTTCACGAGCAACAGGATACCTCAGCTGCTGGGGACTGCTTTTCCAAAAAAAAAAAAAAAAAACAAGCAACGAGTGAAAACGTGCTTCTGTCTTTATCCCAGCATCTAACGCTACCGGTGGCGTTTCTCCCGTGGCTGCTATGGTTTCTCACCAATTTTCCTGGTGTGTAAACTCTCCAACGGACAGGCTTTCTCAGCTCCAGGTCCAGGTCGGTTTACGCTCACCTATTGCTCACGTTTCGATTGTGTTTGGAGTGTAGGGAAGAATAAATCGTTGGATATTAAATCATACTTAAACATACATGGACTTTTTCATTATTCTAAGGTTGTTAAGTATATTATAACAGTGCTTAAGTATTAATAATTAATCATTATTTTTTCGACAAATGAAAAAGTAGGATACATACTAATACCGATAATAACTTTCTAATTAATTCATCATCAATCTTGTAGAAACCAAAATAGTATTGGAATAGAAACCATTTTTACTTACTGAACGTGAATTGAGAATTGTGTTTAAGTAATTTTTGAAAAATGATTCTTTAATGTACTTGTATTGCTGTAAACAGTCAAGCAAACTACTATATTCACTAGGAAAATAATTTATTATTCTTATATTTGAACTAAAACACGAATGAATAATATAAATTACTTATGCTTTGGTCGTAATTCGATGGTCCTATTTAATGTTTTTTTAAGTCTTCCATAAAAAATGGCAAAAAAATTAATAAATATGAAATAATTGAGCTCGTGAAAAGGTAGCACCCCAACTTCATACAACAAAAAATCCCATAGTGCTTTGACCACGGTTCATCGCTCTCATAGCAGTGCCATCTCACCGACTGCGATGCTCACGGTTTTCGCCTACCTTCAACTCTCGGAGCGAACCGGGACGAAACCTGGCGATGAGCGCACACGCACACGCTCGACCGCTCACACAAACCCACACGCACCGGAGCGCACGTTCTGGGGGTTCCGTGGGAGGCCAGCGAGCCAAACGCAAGGGCCAAAAGCGCGCCCGATCGGCTTTGGCTCAGTAGTGCCGTCGGAAACTGTGGCGCGTACGGACCGCGCGTCCCAATCGGTTATCGCGTGCTCGACACACTGCAAAACTGCACAGGACTGCAGCTTTGCTAGCCTACCTGCTTTGCGCATCTTCCAGACGGGGTGTCTCCGCTGGACTGGGCGACGACGGTAACGACAACGAAGGGGAGGCGCACAACGGCTGGCTCCCGAAGCGACAGCGAAGAGGACAAAGAGGAGGGTGAAACCATCAGGACGAGCCGTACCGTGAAGGTGAAAGGTGAAAACCGTGGTGGGAATGGGAGGGAACAGGAAAGGGGTACGGGTGTCGTGAATTGTGTCTACGAGATGTGTACCGTGTTCAAAAAACCACGCCAACGGTGCACTTGCACACTTGCAGAGGATCCTTCTGAGGCTTTGTGTGACCTCCCGTTTGCTCGAGTGATGTGAAGCACCTGTGTGCGCTAGTGTCGTTTTCCCTCCCCATCTTGTTCGAAAATCCGTGCCAGTTTTCCCGAGCGTGAAGAAGCTTTGTTAAAAGTGTGTTTGTATGTGCGCGACTGTGTGTGTGTGTGTGTGTGTGTGTTTCGTCAGGAAAAGTCAGGGATTTTGTGGATTTATCTGTTTTAATCGTCGCACTACGTCCTACTTGACCTGTGTTCTTAATGGAATTCCGATATAGATGACTTATTCGGACGCTTTGCTGCGCTTGTTTTGTGCGTTTCCTCTTCTTGGAAATCTGGATCTTGAAAGAGTCTAGTACACATCCATCGTGGTTGAAAGAATGCTTGCTCAGATGGTCTTCTCAGCCTGGCAAGCTTTCGAACAAGAACATGGATAGCAAACACAAAAAAAAACAAAAATTAATTGCAACAATGTGCTAAACCAATCGAACATCCATTCAGAATGTGAGTGTATTTGTGCGAAGAGGACGAATCGTTAGAGAAAAAAAAATGCACGTTCAAAAATATATTCGGTCCCACTTCGGTCGGCTTGAGTAGTATCCCGATGGAAACTCCGATCGAAAACTTCAAGCATACGGGAACGGGAGAGTAATAGAGGTTGCCTCCAAAAATGGAGATTTCCGCAGTGCGTGCGTGCGTGCGTGCGTGTGACCGAAACGGACAGCATCGGAGGACATGACAGGGAAGAAAGCATAGTCGGTGGACAAAGACGCGTGAGCGCGAGAGAAAGCGTGCGGTGTGGAAAGAGGAGCAAATGTGTCCTTTGCGAGAGCTAAAGCGAGACGGAGAGCGAACAGTGCACGGCGACGCGTGCAGATCTCGGAGAAAAACCGGATGTGCTCAGGGATGGATGGAAAAGGTCATCGGAAACCACCGCGTGGGTGGCAGAGAAAAACGGGGTCGTCCAATGATTATTGATATTAATTAGCATATGAGATTTCCATGGCTGGCTGTGTGCGTTTGGTGCGCTATAATATAGGAGGTCGGAGGGTGAGTGGTCGATCAGTCTGGTTGCTGATTACCCCTCAAGAGGTGGGAAGGATTAGGAGGCAGAAGAAACATCTCGATGCCTCGTCAAGCATGCCGAAGCAAAAGAAACGTCGTTTGGCTGCCATCAAAGTGCTACAAAAGCCCAATAAGAGGTTAATGAGTGCTCATTTACATTAAAGATCAAGTACGAAGCACTTCAGCAACACACGAGCTGGGTAAAAGCCATTTCAGGGCTCTTATGATGATGATGGTGATGAGCCCAATCAGTTGCAGCCCCGAAACTTCGGTCCGTAATTGGGTTGCCCTCGCTGCTTGAACCCTCTTTCGCTGTTCAAGCGACATCTGAACCGAAAGTGTTCTCTTCAGCCAAACACGGTGCGGTGGACAATGCGAATAAAGGACATTTTCTTGATTTGTATATGAATTTGATTTGATTTGTAAGACAGAGACGAGCAGGTTTCAATTTAAGTAAAACTTTTTTGAAATGAAACGTGACAAAATTTACCGAAAAAACCACATATTTTCGTGTCTTATTGAGAAAGCAGTGAAAGGTAGTGAAAGGGAATACTGCATGCCTGTCGACAGATGTAGCAATTACAAGCGGGAAAGTCACACAACCAGAGGATGAAAATTTGTGCATGGTTGAGTAAATTTTGTAACATTTATTTGTGCTTCATCGTGGTATGTCTGTGTTTCTTTTGTTGGTTTTTGCATATATTTTTTTTTCTAAAGTCAGCAGGAAGCAACGACGAGTTTATGCTGATAGTATAAGAATATAAAAATACGCTTGGTTTCCAGCATCCTGCCGAGCGGAAACGGAAACGTAGAATCATACACGCACACCTTACGCGTTTGCTGTTCCAACGATGCATGTGTGTATGTGTATGTGTTTCAAACCGGTGTTGTGCCCCAGCGTACCGGAAAAGCTTAACGCAGCCATAGGCATACCTTCAGAATGTTTGTTGCGAGGCAAGCCGTGTGATGCTTTTCCGAACCAAGAGGTGGGAAATTCTCTTGTGTAAGGATGTTGTTTTGCAAAAAATAACAAAAATATATTCCAGCTACCTACATTGTATGCTGTTCTGTAGCATAGATAAAGCAGTCCGCTAGAAGTCAACCAGTCGATGTGTGTGCATTTGCGGTGTGTGTATGTATGTGTTTGAGGAACTCGCTTCAGCAGGGCCACGAGCAAGAAAAAACAATAATACTCCCTCAGCGAAAGAAAGTTGATGATGAGTTTAACCGTTCACCTGCCCTCGTCGTCGAATTTTTCGGTCTGCCCGACTTTCAATGTCCTTCTGAACCATCCGTTCGTAAGCTGGACCAGATACGCTCTGGAGAGGAAACAGCACGGGATTGACGCAACAGGATTCTATTTTGTTGCGATAATGCTCCGCAAAGCGTACGAAACTTTCTGCGAGAGGCACGACGCGAGTCGTTGTGGAGGAAATGCGGTGGAAAACCTGTCCAAACGAGCTAACGTGGACGGAAAGGCTTTCCGAGCGTGTATGTGCCTTGGCTCGGCTTAAGCAGAAATGACTGAAAGAGCGAGAGTGAGAGAGAGAGAGAGAGGGTAGAGAGCGTGGGAGAAAGAGAAAGAGATAGAGCAAATATATATGTGAATATATGGGGCAAGTTTGAGTAGAGTGAAATGGCACGCTACGCTCAGGCGACAGTAACAACGAAAGGACGAACGATGTGACGTGAAGGATAACATGAGGATAACTAGAACACATGTGTGTGTGTGTGTGTATGCGAACATGTATTCCAAAAAAGTTTTCTTTCCCGTACTGATAACGTGCAGGAATGGGCACACACCGTAGCACCGAAGCAAACTGATAACGCGCCATTTATATGATGGATCAGCAGTATGCGCTGGACGAACGTAATCGATAACAGCGGGTAGAGTATTAGGGAGTACGATATTGAAACTTTTTCGATACAGCAAGCAATCTAATAGAACCTCAACGAAACAGTCATACAGTGAGATCATTTCGGCACTGAGTTTCAACATCTCATGATATGACAATATTGAGTAATAAACTAGCATGCAACTAATTGGTTTTCCTGAAAAATATCCAGATATACACAATCTAGTACAGCGACCTGTAAACAACTTTTTCGTCAGATAAAGTATATTCATAATAGTGTGTGTATTATTATCTTGCAAAACACACCGTTTTTTAATATTTTCAGAAATGAGTGCTTTGAAAAGGTGCCGTTGATTAAATTTTTGTAAAGTAGTACTTCCGATGTTTTCTTTTCTATTGCTTATTATATGCAAAAATAATATTTTACACACTAGAAACTATTTTTTATGCAATTATGCATTGTTATGATCACGTTGTTACTTGCGCATGCTACGTAAGCCCACCATAAATTTTTCGAGAGATTTTAGACTTTAATGGTAATCTAAAAGACCTCAACGAAGTTGTAAACCAGATGCTGAAGATAGTGTTAAAAACACACAACACAGTCTCAACGCTCGATAAGTACGTAATGTTAGTATTTTGATATAAGAAATGATAAGAATAAATTGATATGATATAAAAGACTTAATAAGACTAGCCTGTATCAAACCTACGTTAAAAAAAAGAAACATGAACAATTTTTGCTTGAATCAATGTCTCAACTCTTGTAGATCAATTATCGGAATATGAAACAAAAGCAAAGCAGTTTAAAAATAAAACATAGCTCCAACATTTCATCGTACACACTTCGCATTAAATGGCCATCCCTTCGGAGGTTCGTGAATCTTGTACAGCATTTCCCCATCGCATCACAGCAACGACAATTCTCCTAAGCACCGCAGACGTCTGAGCACGGAATAATTCATTTCCTATCGATTTATGAAAATTGTGTCGTGTAAAAGCATCGCATCTTTCATGCAGCACTGCTACAGCACAGCAGTGGGTAAATAATCCATTAGTTCCTTGCCGCTCAGCAGCCAGGTAGTTTGAATATTTATGAAACGCATAAATACGGGTCAAGCAATACGGTTGCGTTGCAGTAGTGGACGTATCGATGGGATTGAATACATTACGGTCGAGGGCGAAATGGGTTTGATTCTTCTATCGACGCTTACAGTAATTGTTGTATCAATCAACTACTGTTGGAATTGCAAGTGTGTTTACGATTCATGTTCACGAATGTACTTTCGCTTCGTGTCAGCGAAATCGTGAAGCTCGAAAATACTGTTTCAATACAATCGGTTATAACAAACGCGTTCGTAGATACAAGGATACAAAAAATGGTAGCAAAAAACAATTACCAGGCTGTCGTTTCAGTCGGTTCTCAGTCGAAGGACTGTAAACAATAGCAAAAGCATAATAGTTGTTCCATAAATTGTGCTCAGCACAGTGCCAGCGCCTCCACCATCACCACCAACACAAATCTCTATAAAGTGCAACAGAGCAGCGAAATGTGACTAACAACAGTGCAAGCAGTGACAATCATGCATTGATAGGCGTAAATGGCACACTCGTCGAATGGAAGTGGGGCGAGGAAGAGTGCGGGATGGAAGGAAGAATAAATAGTGCGCAAGTGGGAGAAGGTGTGCGCTAGCGTGTGTGCGTATCTGTGTACCTATGTGCTCATAATAGTGCGTGAATGTGCGAAGCATCGATCTTCCTTCACGTCTTGCCCGTGGGCAAAGCAGCAGCTGCAGCAGCAGCAGCAGCAGCACCGTAGAAGCATGAAGTTGGAAGCGGCTGGAAACGCAGTGAAGTAGTGTTGTGAAGCCGGGAAAGACGATAGCAGGTCCATTTATCACCGTTGTTATTCTGCTGACGGCAGCTGCCATCGAAGGCCCACATGGAGTGACGTTGCGGTGCGAAACTTTCGAGGCCGGAAAGCACGGGATGCGGAATGAGTTTGTGGCGTTGTTTTTCTTTGCCTAACATTGCGAACGATCGGTCTATCACGGACATGATATAGCCTGCGGCTCGTGGGACAGCATCGTTCGTTCGACATATGCTATGCTGGCATCAATTGCTGTCGAAAGCAATTTCCTTCTCCAAATCAAAGCACCTACACAAATATAATGTTTGAATTTCACCTCAATAGTAATTTTTTTTATTGGAGCGTCATGATCTTGTCTCTCATTTTAAATGTAACAAATTAAGCTCATATCATGTATGTATTTTAAAACCTTTTAAATTGTTTGTTTACATCTAATGTTTGAAAATCACACAAGGTTTCATTGATATTTAATTTACAATAAATTTTATTGTAATAAGTATATATAGTTTATCGTCATACGAAGGTTGTGTAAAGTTCTACTTGTATAGAGACCCAAAGAAGAGAAAGCGTAGCCCTATGGCTTGCGTCCAAATGATTTAGTGATGTTGGGTGATTTAGAAAAACGAGATGAAAATTAAATGTTAGTATTACCAACATAATACCCCATAGTAAGCGTTCGAACAAATCATACCATATCCACCAGCTCAAGGCTTTCTCCCGCTATCAGAGTCCGGAAAACTTACTGCACCCGGTTTATTTCCGCCCAAAGGATTCTATTTGTCAGCATCAAACGATGGTGCGCCATCCATCATCCATGACCATTGTTGTTCAATTTTCACCAATCGCTTTGGGGCTTCGGTTAAGACGGGTTTTCACAACTCACGCTGGCATGCGAAAATGGTCCTTTTTCGACAGAATGTTCAAAGGTTCGATCGGTCGGTTTTGCTTGTATTTCTTTAAATTTCCATTGTTTGTACTTTTGCTCCGGAGCGTATAGTATAAAAGGAAAAAAGGAACAGAAACAACAAATAGCGAAAACATCTAGGCCAACGTCCGTTTCGAACAAGATACAAATACACCCTACTGCGCCGGATAACAAAAGAGCTAAAACAACCGGTGGTGGCATGTTCGGACACCGGAAACACCTTTTCAGAAATCGAAATCTCCTTGTGAAGGCGAAAAAAAGAATCCTTTCGCATTGTTGCCTGGATAAATGCATGTATATGATTGTGTGATCGAAGGAATGCCATGGAGTGTCAGTGCTTGTTATAATGATTAATATTTATTTAAATATATATAAATTAGACCCGGCTTGCATTGTATTGTATTATGTGGATAGTTTTGATCACATGTGTTTCTTTTTTGTTGCTTAGCGTTTGGAAAACTTATCCAAGTGTGCTGTGGCTAAACGATAGCTATGTGCTAGTGATAAAGCTTACAAGGCGATAAGGCAAACAAGTGATCGATTCTCTCTCGAAAGCCATTAGTAGAGTACATGTATTAGTGATGGTGCTTGTCTATGTAGTGGAAAGTGTGTAATCATGTGTGTCTGTGTGTAATTATTATTCTGCTGGAACAACATAGTATGCTAGCCAGTCTTGAAAGGAAAATCAATGCATTGGAATACAATTGGAAATGGAAAAACAACTCAAATCGTGACATGATCTCGACAGAGTTTGAGGTAAGCTTAACGATGCAATTGAAATTTATTACATAAAAAAACTTATTGCCTAAACCTCTGATATAGAAACAACTAGAATTAAGTATTTTATGGAGATTCGGAATCCAAATATTCACAAAGCTATATTAGATTTGCTTAGTAATTAGATTTAAGATACATATCAATACGCATAGAGAGTACTCACTTAACATACATACAAGTTTAACCAGGCTTAAAAGCTTGCCAAAGATTTTTTCAACTCACATCCTTCCTTTTTATTACGCACAATATTTATCATTTGACTCAAGCTGTGCATTAATGTGCTTTACACAACATATTATTTAAGTCAAAGTCAAACTTTTAAATATTTATCTAGTTTAATAAATATTTAGTGATCGCAAAATTAACGGCTTTATAACATATCATGCGTTATTAAAATATACAATCATACAAAGATTGGTATTGGCATTGGTAATTGTCAACTTTTGTGTAATTTAATTGATTCAGTTGAAATTGTAAACAACTTATCCACGCTTCAGATTAGCAGGTGTACGAAGTGTTTTTTTTTATTTTACTTTCGCATAAACTACAATCAAATTCATCTATGCTTTTAAAGCATTCAATGTTCAGTTAAAACAAAACGCGCCTACTTGTTTTGAAACATGAAAGCACATTTATTTTAAACTACCTAAATTTGTTATTTTTTGTAGAAAATGGCAAATCAACGATACTTTTTTTATAAACCACAAGTGTAAAACATAATATTTCTAAGACTTTTGTTTTTTATTACATCGATTTGGTACATCGTGATTCACGAATGTCTCGATATCGTAACTTTTTTCATTGTGTCCTGCAAATGTTTGGTTGATGCCAAAATCAATAAATGACAAAGGTGATTTGAATTGGAGGACAAATCGGAACAAGAACGAAACACAAACAAAAACAAAAGCACGCATAAAATACAACACCCAGCCAGATAAACAACGTTGAAAGTAATTTTATAGCGCCACATTTTTATTCCCTCCCTTGAACTATCATCGTGCTGGTTCAACCTGCATACACCCCGTGGCACCGGAATGGTGATCGCAATCTGCAACTGTCCATAAATAATCGGGGATTTACGAGGTTCCATTAGCAGCGCCGGAGCGCAAGTAAATCATTGCCGGGGTGAAGGATTTTTACTGCCGCTAGTTGGTTAAAACAAAGGCTAACCAAAGATCGATTTCGGCCATCCGTACCGGAGCTCCAATTGTTTTTCTATCGACCTTCGCATGCTGCAACTTTGCTGCGATAATTGTTTGATTAATTTCACAGCTTATGCGGTGTTATTAACATTATATTAAAGTTTATTGAATCGGTGATCTGTGCACGGAAAGCGTTGTTTATTGTTTTTGAGCTGGTCCACTATATGCAGGAAAGATTTTGTTTAACAAATGGACATTACATTGTCTAGGCTTAAAAATGAATAACGAACTGTTCAAATTTGTTATCTTATTTTATGCTTCTATTTCATGTTCATGGTTTTTTTCTACTATGTTGTTCATATTTACATGATTTTTTTAAATAACACTTTTAGATATTGAACAAATAGTCGATTTTATGCTGAAAATATTATTCAACCTTGCCTTTGCTAATACTCATTTTATTTTGATAATAATCAGTACGATACGATGCTTCCCATTAAAAATGCCAATGCCGCAGTTCCCTGCAGTTTATAAAAACAAATACGATGACTTGCTTTTCTGCTTCGTTCATTTATCTCCACCTTAACACCAGCTCTTCAAGTTACCCCATGCAGACGATCGCCTTAAATACAACCTACCGAAGAGCGTCCTACAGCCGACCGGTAATAATTCAATTTCGCTTGGATGGTCTATAACAATAAACAGATTTAAAATCGAGTTTCGGTTTATCTTCCCGCTCGAAAAGGTGGTGAAAATTGCTATCCAGCATAGCTCGTGCTCTCTACCGCCTCTTCCGCCGCTTGTTAAACATTCTGCAAACCGCAGCATTACACGTCAACAAATTCAGTTACAGCGTAACTCGATGTAATAGCGGCATCAGCATCAGCGAATGCTAGTGCTAGTGAAGAAAAGGCGCCTTAAGATGCACCGTACGCTGGCACGAAGACATGAGTTCAATTTCGAGGCAATGTGCCGGTGACATGACATTCCAGAAATAGCATAAACGACCATAAAAAAGTCAATGTTCCCCAAAGCTCCCCAGCTCCCCAAAAAGGTCTGGCTACTGATTGTGCTTTTCCTTGCCATTTTCCAGCTTTTTATTCAATTTTTGCACCGTAGTTTTTAGTGTGATATTTTTCACGATAATATCATCATTTCTGCTAATTTTTTCGATACTTACTTTTTGACAGACACTTTTTGCAGGAATAACAAAACTGCATATATGAGTGGCTATTATACGACACCAATCGTTTATAAACATCTCATACAGAAATTAAAATCATGTCTGACAAATCATCGTAACCTGAACGAATGGAGTCATTTACATCGTTCACATGGTTTAAACTTATTCTTAACCTATTATTACTTCCTTGGTTTATACAACTGATGGAGTTTTAACAATGAATCAAACGTGAAACTGTAACATGAATAAAATTTTCTAATTAAACAAACTTTCATATTTTATATATTATTTATAACCACAATAATCGATCACACGCCCAAACTATAACAAATTCTGCCACAAAAATGATTAAAAAGTACTGTTTTCAACATTCAACATTCTCATTGGTTTTCATTACCTTTTTGCTGTTCACTGAAGTGATGGCTCTAACTGTGTGCGTTTCTTTATCGCTTTTTTCATCAAAATTATATTCCTTGAGCCCGGTGCGCTGCCCACGAGCAAAATATCCAACCAACTCATGTCATCTATCAACCGCAGCGTACACTTTGTCCACATTCATTTCACTTAAGGTTCCACAATCCGACAGCCCCTGTTGAAGAACCACAGCAACTGGGGATAACGGGCGGTGGAGATCGAAATAAAAGATTGAATAAAGTACAACAACAACAATGAAGGAATATCATCGCTAATTGAATGGAAAAGCCTCTGGAGCACATTACTGAACCGGCACGAGCATGGCCACAAACCAGTTCTGTACTTTGTGTTTTCATTTGCATAACTTCCACTCTCGCTCTCGCAAGGGTGGCTATTTACACAGAATTGGATGGATTGAAATTGTTTTCCTTTTTACTAAACGATTTTTCTTAAAGTGCCCAACAGGAAGGAGAAAGAGTGAGATAAGGTGTAAGAGAGCGAAGGGAAAAATGGAATGAGAATGGAACTGTAATGGTCCAACTTTGGCAATGTTTACATGGGAGCTTTGGGACCGGCAGAATGGTTCATTGTTTTCCATTGCAGATTTTTATGTATTCAAATTGATGGCAAACTATTACATGTTCTTTTAAAAGCGTTTGAATGACCTTTGATTTCGATTAGAGGCTCAAAATTACAGCCAAGGTCAGTTTGGAACGATTACATGATACTGTAAAAATATCATTATAGATGATAGCTCCTGATTCGAACCATGAATTATAATTGGATTCGTTTCAAATGTCGCCGTATTCATTGTTTATATCAAAGAACATACATTCAATTATATTATAGAAGCTATCTATCTGTCACAAATATTCGTTTTTCGCAATTGATTCAACTTAGTGGCCGCTAAATCAATTAGCAGACCAGTGGTGATTGGCAAGAGCGAAATTTTAAAGCTGTGGTACGACTTTCTTCACACAAAATAATTCTGAAACACATTTTATTCAAGCAGGCTTCCATTCTTTTTTGTATGAAGTTAGCTAAACTATAGCTACTAAAATTTAGTTATGAGACGATTGCTTCGTGAAAAACGCGGTAGATGATATTATTATCCAAAATTTACTCACAAAGGTAATTTGTTTTTATTTTAACATTTTAATGAATACAGTTTTACTCAAAACTACTTCAGAAAAGCTATACAACCGAATTTCCATTCGAAGGGCATTTAAATCCACGGACCATTTAATTATGAGCGACGTGGGAACACTTTTTCGCTCCCACACGAAACTATACCGGACGGTGCACGAATGAGGTCTCGCAGAAGCGCCCGGCAAACGGCACCATAGCCAAGCTATCGGACCGACGCTATCTGCTGCTAAACGAGCACGATTCAAAATACTTCACCCATTATGCAGGCTTTTCTGTAACAAAATGAGCCGCTGCCAATTTGGGACGCTGCTCAATAAAGGCAACCCCATAAAGGGCTCGATCTCGTGAAATGAGAAAACTTAACAAAAGCTTTCACCATTCACCCGTCTGTTCTCCATGCGGTGGGGAATTCGTTGCAGTAGAAATGGACGCGAAATGAGCAAAAACCCATTGCCGAACGGTGGTGCAAAAAAAAAAATGAATCACTTCCGTGCCGAAGCGCACCAAAGGCCCGGTTTGGTTGCTTTCTGTTACACCCCATACGTGCAGTCCTTCGCGTTCGCCTTTATTGGACGGATTTCAGAGCTTACGGTCGGCATGACGGGTACGTACAACACCGTACGGATAGTTGGATACATCAAAAGCACAACGTACATCGTCAAATGCGACTACCTTCTCCAGGGAACAAAAGCGGCAATGGGAATGATAAATTAACACCATTAAAAATGCCATTTTATGCTTAATGCATAGGTAATGAGCTGGTGAATCCAAGGCACTGGTGTACGTAAAGGAAGCACGCTGTTTTTTTCATCTTCTACCGAAGTTCTCGTCTGCAGCCTTGTAGATCATGTTTCCATCCACTCTTACAAACCTCAAAGGAATTGTTACGGCCGCACCGTGAAACGGTTCGTGATTTTAACAAAGAACACATGTAAAAAATCCGATTTTACGGACTAAAATCTTTTGTTCTTCTCTATACAAGCTTAAAGTGAGCACAATGTGACTATTTAATAGTTTTTTTAAAGACCACTGTATTTATATAACGATTCTACTTAACAATGGTTCCATGATTGAGATCAAGTAATGTTAATTTATAATAAAGGTTGATATTATTTCAAAAACTTCCTGACTCCACAATATAACATACCATGATCCAACCGGACTTTTTTCCTCTTGCGGGAAGTAACTAACCAGCTATGGTGGTAAAATCAGTCTAGTAAGCCGATAAAACGGCAGACATGAACTCGGTCGTTGCGTCTAACAGAAGAAGAAGAATCCTATTGTATTACTTTTTGTAAGAACATACACTTGATGCCAGAGGATGGCAAAACCAGAAGGCGTTATACGTTGTGGGAAACATCTTCAACTACAGTGCTCTTAATAGTGTCTTTGGTTGATTGAAGTGTCTTCTTTGTAGTTTCTGCTTCAAAGTTTGCCAAAGAGCTATCTGACACTTTATATTGTAAAGTGTCGTAAGCCATGCAACCCTTTTTGCGTATTGGTGATGTGTATCATGTTTTTGTACTGCTTTGTAAGAATTTTTCTTTGTTTCCTTAATAATCTTTGATACTCAATATCGATCATAATCGCTTCGAATAATAATTTAATACTCATGATGGCAATAACTTCTTGACTAAAATGTTCAGAACGTCAAACCATCATCAAATTAACAAAATGCTCGCTGATAGAATAAGCCTCAATATTTTAAAAACCTAAAGCTATTTTACAACGAATTAGTTTGTATCATCCTTAACGTGGATGGTTGAAGTGTTAAGAACGATACTTAAATTAATATAATTAGTGCAAGCATTCTGCAATTTTTGCATATTCTTAAGACCATGCTCTTTTTGAACACGTTCTCGTTACGTACGTTGTGGTTTGTAGTATCTATTTATGGTGCTCTTGCAAACGATACAGCCAAGATATTGACGTTTAATTGGATATCTTCTGTGTAATTCTTTCCTTTCAACAGCTTGCGTACGGTCGAGGTCTAAAATAGCACATCCTTTTTTAAGGTACTCAGATATTGCTGACCAACCAAATTCGATGAAAAATGTGAGTTTACAATATGAAGCTCAGCAGATAGCTTACATCGTGAAGCTTTCGAACATCTCGATTCTTCGTTCACATATCCTTACTTGAGATCCATTGTTCTGGTGAAGGAATACATTCCGGTGACGTCAGTTAAACCATAATATCATTGAAGAGTAACAGAGTGTAGGATACAATTGACAGCATTCGATTGCCATCGAAAATAACAAAGATGCAATAAGATTCCATAGACAATATACGTTAATTATCGACGATGGCATGTGCTCTCGGGATGATTGTTTCGTGAGCCAAATAGATTATTGTCTCAAACATTTTGATGCCTCGAAAACACTGCTGCTAACGCAAATTTTTATAGTTTTTTATTGCATATGTCAAGGTTTTTCGAACTGCTTTTCTATTAAGACTTTTTTAATAATGTTATAAGTGTCGCAAATTTCTTGCACGATTAACCAATAATGTATAATTTATTTAAACTTTTTTTATAAACAATTAACAATCATAGGACATTCCTACCTTCTCCACAATAGTCGGTAAAAATTACGTATCTTGATCACTTCCTCTTCTAAATAACTATAATCAATTGCAATAATATTTATGTTTTTAACTTCTTCACTTGCAGCCATAATCTGTTCTTTTACTTGAAAACTTTTTTCATTGTTTTCATTATAATTAAAAGAATGTATTGAGTGCATGTGGTTGTGTACGTGTGTGTATGTGTCCTTGCGTGAAACAATTATTTGGCTGCGCTCAGCGACATCAACCTCGAATATTCCCTGCACCCGTTTAATGAGGTTTGCTCTGCGGTTTTCCTTTGTTGACCAAGTCCAACGCCTAGATCTCGAACGCCCACTGCACCATTGCAGCCAACGTGCTCGTAAATGGGAATTTAATTATTACGAAACGAACCGCAGCGCTCCGCTCACGGACAAACACGGCCGTGCTCTGGTTCAGCTACTTTCGTTCTGGCAGCTGCTTATATTTGCGGACTCCACCATATCGTCAATCAGGTCTACCCGTAGTCCGGAAAGTTTGAACTGCAGGTGTGCGTGTACACGAATTTCCAATTCCCGAGTTTCAGCAAAAAAAAAAAAAGAAAACAGTAAAAGAGAGAAAGAGAGAAAGAGAAGAGAAGGAAAGAGACAAGAATGATAAAGTTGCAACGAAGCGGCTGTTGAGATTTTAAGTGCCAATAAAGTGGTAGTTTTGAGGTGGGAAGCCAGAACAAGGATGGTTGGGCCACTAAATCTTCCTGCATTTCCCCCATTGAGCGCTCGGGGAAATGGCTCGTTGCGGCTGTGATTCGATGCGCATAAAAATATTGCGGTTACGATCAATTGATTTCTCCACCAGCTGGCCCATTTGTGGATGGCGCCCGATGCGGCCGCGATTTTTTACGAGCAGTTAAAGGGAAGTTATTCATCGTCTCTGAAAGGGTTGTTAGTAGTTCATTTTAAAAGTTCGTTGAAAGGCTGCAATGTGCGAGGGTAAGCGAACAGGTCATCGTTGCCATAAAGGTCGCGATTGTTTGGGGATACTTTTCGAGTCAATTAAATTAATTTAATGACCGTTCTGAGAAGATTGAAAAACTTGTGAAAAGAAAGGTAGCTGGAGCCGACGTTTTCTTATGGTTTTTGTATACAAAAGCTGACGGTTGAACCTTCTTTTGGAGTTAATTGTACTATGAATAATTCATGAGCACAGCTGAGAATATATTAAAGAGTGAATTTCTAGCGATCTTTTCACCACATACAGGTGAATGGTTTTAGAAATTAGATGAAATCGGTCGAAACAACCATTATTTCATCATCATCATGAAGATAGTGATGATATGCTGGATTAATAAGATGCATAATACTGTACAGTGAGATATTTTTAACATGGCCTATCTCGCTAAATCACTGCTTCTTTAAATCATACTCACCTCCCTGATGCACCCGTCCAGTCCCTTCTTCACGTCCCGCTGGCGATTTATAAATCCCTGCCAGCGTACTCCACCGAGGAAAACCGTGTGCTGCCGGTCGGCTGGCAGCACCGTCCACAGCACGCTCCGTACTACCTCCGGTTCGTCGTTCACCTGCAGATAAACTTCTCCGTCTCGGTAGCCGGCCTGCAATCGATACCATCTGCCCGTCACCAGCATTTCGGAGGACTCGAGATAGATCGTATGCAGATGTGCATCGGTCGTAAATCGTAGCTCGATGCGTCCCGCTTTCACCAGCAGCGTAATAAACTTGCCAAACCCTCGCCGATGTTCGGCGGCGTGGAAAATGATGCCATCGGACAGGCCGTGAAGCTGCAGCTCCAGCTCGATCGTCAGCGCCACGTGCAGGAACGTCCTGCGATGGTGCGATAGACAAAAAGAAAAAAAGAAAATGGAAATGAAAAAAAAAACGAGTGCGATGGGTTGATGAAGAATCCCGAAATCAATTCTAACCGATAGCTCCGGGGTATTTTACCTATACGAAGCGTAGCTATCGTTCCCAAACCTTAGCCCTTGGGTGCCCGGATCCGACCCAAAATCGCACGCACTTTCGGGAGCAGACAGATCCGTACCGTCACAGCGTCCATCGCTGCAAGCGTAATTTATGCAGGACTGTTGGGGCCCCACCGGACACAGGCCCAGATTGCAGCTTTCCGCGGCGCAGACCTCACACGGATACACACCGGTGCGATCGGAAAAATCTCGCTCCAGGTCCAGCACCTTATCGTTTATCATCAACCGACTGACACAACCGTCCAATCCGGCCGCCTGTAGGTGAGGTGATTTGGCGATGAAGAATTGCTGCGACCGATGCTGCTGTAGATAACCCTCGAAGCCTAGCAGATATTTTCCATCCAATGCCATGAGCCCTTGACCGTCGTAACTGCTTACCAACACCGTGTACCAACGGTCCGGGTGAAGGTCCAGTCGAACGCTGCGCCAAACCTTCTCCATCTGCCCGGGTGCTACAATTCGCAGCGTTAGTCGCAGCCGCTCCAGGGACAGCGAGAGGTCCCAGCTTTCGGCGTTGGTTTTAGCGGGCTTGTGGAACAGCAGCGCATCCGAAACGTTCGTTCTAAAGGTCATCTCGAAGGTGAAGTGGTTGACCGAGCTGATGTCAACTTGCGTGTTGTACACGGCGTATGCGATGCCAACATCCTGCCGGAAGCGAATCGGCACTCGGGTCACGATGAGTTGTAAACCTATCTCATTGGTTGCTCCCGCGTCACTTGTCAGCTCACACCAATACTCACCGGCATGCAAATGTCGCACATCGTGCAAGGTTAGCGTATCCTGGAATCGAACATTTATTAAACTTTACTCCAGTTCTCACCGTAATAATTAAGGCTACGAATGCTTACATTTTCGATCAAAAATTGCCGTTGCCCATCGGTCGAGTCTACCTTATACCAGCGTATCGTCTCGAGGGCATCACCAGCAGATCTTCTGCACGAGAAAGTCACATTCTGTCCACAGCGGACCGAGTGATTCCTTAAGCTCGTTCGCTTGCGCTCCCGTTGCGAAACTGTCGATGGAGGTTCTTCCTCCATATCCATTCGCAGCGAGAAGGTAATATCCTCGTGAAAGTCTATGCTGAGATCAGTGTCTACATAACGAAAGGAAAGAAGAAAAAAAAACAATAATGCTATGTCGACGCTAAACGCACAACCCATTCCCACACTCACCCCAACGACTCGAAAGGGTCGCATTAGGTGCGACAGTTTCGGACGAGCTTAGGTTTTTCCGTGCCGCATCCACCTCCGCTCCGATCCACTTCGCGTAGTATGGGACGTTCATAAACACGACGTAGCTGAACGCGTCACAGTAGTTGGTACCCTCGCGAATGGCCGAAAACGAAACGACTCCACGCAGAAACCACCGATTCTCACGGTAGATGTACATCCCGCCGCCACTGTCCCCGTTGCAGGGGCTAGTGCCTGGAACGGGAAGAGAAGCGTGAACGCGTTTCTTAGGCTTTTTTCCCACAAAACCTCCCGAGCTAGATTAGATTATGTGTAAATGGCAAGATGTTGCTTTCTTTATGTCAAGGTCGAGAAAAGGGGGATTATGTCAGACGAAAGATTATGCGTTTGTCAGCCTATGCAGTGTGGAGATAATTGTCTGTTACTTGGTATGGGTACATGCAGAGTGAGTCCACTATAATCCGACTGAACGTTTACGATTAATATTTTCGTTAGGATAGCGTCTCAAATGGAGAAATAATGCGAGCCATGGTTACATTATGGAACATAATATTGTTGGATTATTCTAGTTTCAGTCAGTCCATACTATCCACTCACTACAGTCTGTAATTCATTCATTAATGTAAGCACCATACAAATCGTCGTCCCGATGTGCTTCCGACCAAATTATTGGAAATAAAAATATATTGAATATTTAGTGCATGAGAAAAAATTGTCTTTATAACGAAATTATAGCAAATATAGACACTCACTTAGCTTAAAACTTTATTGTTATGTTGATAAAAGGGAATGACTCATTATATGAAAGCTGATCAAACAAATAAAAGCTAATCAATTGGATCAAAGCAACATAAAAACATGCAATTGTAGAGAGTTAAAAAAACCCTTCCGATGCTATAAAGGCATGATATTTTAATTTCCATCATATTTCGGTTCAAAAGCATATCGTTAATATACTGGTGCAAACTTGATTTACCGCAGAATCCACGATCAACCTCGATTATATTTGTGCTAGTATTAATGTTAGCATTATGTTTGTGTTTACACTTCGGTGTGATGATAGTGATGTTTTGTTTATATTCAAGCTGTTGATGTCGATTATGTTTTTGCCTATCTGCGGCATTGTCAGACATTTTACTATGACAAAAACACACATAAATGGATTGAGCGTATTTGCTTTCAACGTTTAGCTATGAGTCAGGAAAATTTAATATGAATAGCTAATACTTGAACACATTGTCAGGCAATTTTGAATGTTCTTTAATTAAATTCCTGTAACGTTTAATATTACACCCAAACCTTGACCCATTTTGCAAACCAAGCATCAACAACGGTGAAATGTGTCAACATGCACATCAATCCAACGTACCGTTTAAAATCCCCGCACAGTACATGCCGCTGTAGATTAGTCGCCCGTAGAGGTCAGGGTTACTCTCGACGCAGTCCGTGTAGCGTACTATCGGCAATTCTGCCTTCAGCAGCCGATCGGAGATGTGGTTCTTCTCCGTTAGACCCCAGCCAACGATTGTGCCGAACACATCCGCGAGGTACTCGACCCATATCGACTCGGTCAGGTCGAGACAAACCGGTTGAATAAAGTTCGTAAACTTGACCGACCCGTTGAGGCGCAACAGTGCCACATCGTGCTTATGTTTTTGCGGCACAAACTTCGCGTGCGGTATGATCTTCTGCACCGCAAACGTTCGAGTGGTACTGCTACCGTTTGCCGACAGTCGGCTCATGCCCAGCTTGACACGCAACATCTTTTCACTGAGTTTATAACCGGTGTCCTCATTGTGCACACAGTGGCCGGCAGTAACCACGAACAGTTCGTTGATTAACGTGCAGCCGCACTGGTAGTCGTCCAGATGGAATAACCCACCGTGCCACGGCCACTGACCCTCGAATGCTTCCTCCCCATCCGTTATACGATTACGGATAGCTATTTTCGGTACACCACAGCTTTGCAGATCGAAGCCCTCGCGATAAATTGTCCCGTCCGACTGCGGAACGCACGTTGCTGGATTCGGTGCACACATTAATATTACTACTAGGACAAGGTAACTCCATAAACTATCACGGTCCATCTCCGAATTAGCTGCTAAAGATCAACCGAAACGCTGGACCGACTAAAAGACACACAGTTCCGTGGCAGCGAACATTTACACCGAGCTTCGACTCGGCTGCACGGTAGAAGCAAGACTAAATGATAACCCCATGTTGTTCATTTTTGGGTTTCTTATCAAAGGGGAAGAATTCATCTGCTCGATTTGGAACTGAAATGAGTGGAATGTTGGTCTATGAGAATCATTGACATTATGTCATTTGACTACCAAAATCAATTTGCTTGATGAAAATAAACAGGGTAAAAAGTGGAATTAAAACGATAATTTCAGTTTTGTGTTTATATTCCTGTTTTTATGTCTATGTTAATAACACAATTTTTCAAATTATTTCAAATTTAGTTGACAATTTGAATAAATCAAATTGTGTTGACGTTTTATAAACATGTTAATCGTTTTACTAATGTGCTGAAATGCACACATTATTAGATGGGAACTATCTGCCTAGGAATGTTGTTAAAAAAAAAAATAAAAGATTCAAAAATTAAAACGATTTGAAAGAAACGTTTTTGCTGTTTCTGGAGGAGAACGTCGAATAATAAAATTTTTCTTTTAATGGCATAGCTCTACCAAAACAATTTTAGAATTGTCTATGATGAAAATGTGAAGCAAAACGGCTGAATTTAAATCCTGTACATAGGATTACATTACACTGATTTTAAAGAGCAAACTTACATAACTTTCTAAACTTTCTTGTATGCACTGGACCATTTTTATTATCCGCTAAAAGCAACTATTCTCGAGTACAACGAATATTTTATCATCAGCCTTAGGCAACATAGCTACAGAAACAGCTTTACTACCGTGTTTCCAAAGTCAACCAACGTTAGCAGATTGTTGAATGCGGATGTGTGTAAATCTTTCTCTTTGTCTGCAGCACGCTGTTCCTTCACTGGGATTCTATGGACCTGGTTCAGTGGTAGAGTCTAGTGATGATGATTCGCCCAACCGGTCACGGAATAGAATGCCGAACCAACCGAAGGAAAAAAAAAACTTCAAGATGGCATAATATTTACACTGAAAACATCTGAAACCCTCACCGCGTTCAACACAACAACGAGCCGCATGTTGGTAGTGGTGTGAGGTTCTCGTACCGATTTGCAACCGCAGGATTGGAGTTCGAACCGGAGCAGCGCAAATGCACAGAAAAAAAACGTCGCTGTTTGCTCCCTCCCGGTCATCTGTAGCGAACGTTCGTATGTAGGTGTGCATGTGTGTACACGGGAAGAAAATAAATTTTTCAACTCACCGGTAAATATAATCGATCTCTTCTTCTGCCCGGTTACTGACTAAACCCCCAAGCTGCCACTCCGCCCATACCAAGCGCAGATGTGCGTTCAAAGTTTCACCAGTGCAGTCCGCCCGTGAATGGCGCATACGGGCCTAAAATTAGATTAACGATGTGTTTTTGCTTGCCTGTACTGGAGATCAATTTTTTACGACGATCTCACCTCACCTCGCACTCGGTTGGAACTGAAATCGCGCACCAAAAAACGCCCGCACAACTTGGCACTTGGTGGGCGGAAGAAGTTTGACGCTCTTAGTGCGTTAAAATAAACCTTCGCTTTGAAGGGAGGGCCACCCTGTGTCAACGATGCCGACTTTGCCGTGACCGAGCGCCACATACAGTGACATGTTTGTTGTTCTATGACAAACACAAAATAGCTGGCCATCGTCTTCTTTGGAGTTTTCAGGCAAATCAGCTTGGTTCCAAAAGCGGCCCGGAGAGGCTTTGACAGCTTTAGACAAATTGACCTTTTGCCGTGGAAAGCTGCTGTGTCAGGAGACGAAGACCAGTGTTTTTCGACAATGTGTTTACTAACGCTGTTGGTTTCTGGTCATGGCTTGCTGAGCGCAAAACAAACATCACTTTTGCCGGGCAAAACTAACGCCTTGTGAATGTTTGATTTCACCCATGTTCGATTGAGTTCCCTCAATGTCGGAGCACAATATGAAGACAACACAAGATTGAAGGATTGGTAAATTTTACAGTGTAGCATCAAACCAATTTCGGTTTTTTGTTCAGATTCCGAGCAATCTCATTCCATTTGTACAGAAATTAGCAGCACACACGTATGATATGTGCCTTATTCAAGTACAATTGCAAACGATAGTCAAACAGCTCTTTTCGCTTCTGAAAAATAATATGATGGAAAATAACCCTGTACCTACCCCGCGAAGAATATTATCTACGCTCTATAGTTTCAGCGTCGTTTAGTGTTTCTCGCTATCAACTATCACCATGTCAACATGAACAAAACAACCCAGATAATCATGATTTAGGTACCGCCATGAAAGCATCTCCAACCAGCAACCGATCGTGAGTGCGAGGAGGCTTCTCTTCCCGAAGATGCGAAAAAGCATCTGTCAATAAGCAGCTAGTGCACACAGAGCATCAAACCTCTTCCGTGCTCCAGTACAGAATTTCGCTCGTGTTGACAACTTGCGTTCGGATGACTTACCGCATGGTACGAGACTATCGAATGATGGAAAGGCAGAAGAAGACTATCGTATTGTTTATTCTCATCATAAAACCGTTTTCCCATAAATCCCTATTATGTCCATTATAAGCTTCCTGCTGGTGCTTTAGTGATGAATCCACCAACAAACCATAGTAACGGCCACGGACGAGAATGACATTCAATAGGTTTGGCGTTGTCTACGGGTGATGAGATGTTTATTATGTTGCCCAGGGAAAGTCCAAAATACCATATCGCTTTCTGATTCGACACAGTGGCTTTTTGTGGCACAAAAAATATTTTCTATAGCGTAGCTTGCATTATAGTCAATTTATGTTCAATCATTGAAAACAAAATCAACTACGTACTTGAAATATACAGATTTTCAGAACAGATTCGTCAGTAAATACATAATAAATAATAAATGTAATAAATTTGTTGTTCTACTTGTTCAAACTAAATAAATTATTATATTGCCATGCTAGCCAATATTATTTGTATACAAAAAAATCATAAGCATTTTGTACTGCCATTCTAGCCAAGCTTTGGCCAATGTTTGGAAATCACTACACCTTTTTATCATCAGTTTTGTCTAATTTGTCCAGCTGATAATCAATGCTAATTCAAAATGATACTCATAAATTGTGTATTGGTTATCAACATAGTTGGCTAATATGGTAGATTTTTTGTTGAACTGATTACTAATGCAGGTAATAAAAAGAATCAATATACTATTGATGTCACAACAAATGAGAATGAACGATTTTCGCGTGCCTAGCAGCATAAACATATAGAAATCGGTAGGATTCCTCCACAACGGCTACCCCACTAGCCGACCTTGGGCGATGAACTATGATGGTAGAAAGATTAATTTAAACATGAGCCACTGGCGTCATCGCGTTCGCAAGTCATGCGTTTAGGTACGGTAAACAAACGGTGGGATTAATGTAAATTCCTGGTAACTTACGATCAAACTGTGCGTGATCAATACCATTTAAACCAACTACTTCATTTGCAGACGCACCGAAAAACCGCGTCAATCATTCCGATGCCCCTACCAGCAGTGTTCCAGTCAGCTAGCCCGATTCCTATCGACCGAACCAGCACCGTGCTGGCATTCGGTTCACACGTGTTGCCGTTTCCTCGCGTCCTGATTGATTTTCCCGGGAGACGGCTTGACAGAAACCTCCGGGGTAGCAATCCGTAATATTGTTGGGGCAATTTAATCATTTCGGGCTGCTACCAGTAGCAGTGCTGCCGACTGCCAACGTGGTTCAGCTGGGTCACCCTGCTCCTACACCACGAAACCTATCGTAAATGATCCGCCGGGACCAGAGGGATCCTGCATAAATCAAATTTTATTCTAACCCATTGCCGGGACTTTTTTTTTCCTGTGTGTGTACTCAGTGTATGAAGGAAAATATCAATCCTTGTCCTGGCCGAACGTATCGACGCAGACACAATCGCACAAACATCTTCATGCTCACGAGCCAACAACACGAGCACGTTAAGCGATCGTTTGCCATTACCATCACTGCCAATCATCATCATTTCCTGTGCGTCCTTTCCCATACATTCTCCATCGATTCTTATGACGGCTTGGAACGTACCGTGCACGCTGTGTTCATGCCGACGGTGTAATGTTATTACGAAAATGGCCATCGACACCGAAACTGAAAGAGGTAAGGATTATCGAATGCATAAAAATGCCAATAAGCTTCGTTCCGCTTTCTTGGGCGGGTGCCGTTGGCGAATAAAATCCATACACGAACCGTCTTAGGGCTCCCGCTGGAGAGTACTTGTTGGTGTGCTTACGGGCCAAGAGGCATACGAGTTTACTTCATTCGCTAGCCGCATATGGTTGGATTATGTTAAACACGTCGATAAGCACACGCTCCTATTCGGGTTCACGATGAAGACATTGCAGCGTAAGAACATGATTAAGCGTTGAGATAACGTGAAATTAAGATTGAATCACAAGTCACAAGATGACGTACAAAGCGATCTGATAACAAAATGTGTATGAGTATTTTATCAATAATGCATGGCAGGTTAATTTATTTTACATAGCATTAAGTCGGAAAAACAAATATTTAAAGGGTAAATGCAAAAACAAAATCCAAATTTGTATTCTTCAAACTCATATGCAATTGTTTAAAATCACCCGAAGTTTTGCAAATGATACGGTGCTTAGTTACAGGATAAAAGTTAAAACTACTATAAATACCGATCTGTCCACCGTGTGCCGTGTGATGTTTTCACACTCATGGGTGTTTTTCTCGATACTAGTTTCCGCTAGGATGCTCCACTCCGCAGTAAATTCGAGCAAAAAAGAGCCGGCCCGTGACTTCTTGCACATGGAGCGCATCGAATATTGTGTTTAATTTTCCACAGATCCGGCATAACTCCCACCGGCTGTTTATGTAAACAATTCCCCAACGCCCATGGGTGAGTGCCAAATCTTCCAATACCATCAAACGGTCGATTGCGCCGAGAGCAATTTATATAGGTCAGTCATAGGTAAGACGCACCAACAAACGCATTCTGCGCCCGGGGGCATACCGGCAGAGGGTTTGTTATTCTTTTTTAGCTTTTGCTACCGTAGCTGCTGTCGGAGGGCAAAAAAAAAGATATAATCATCATCCTGCTCCCTTGCCGATGCCAGGTGTAGTTTCCATTAACAATCTGGCGCAATATCAGAACATGTTACGAACATAAACGAAGAAAAACACAACATTGCACTGAAAACCGGCGGACAACCGTCAAGTGGTTGCGATGTGGTCGGTACTGCTGAAAATTGATTGTACCACGAACAAATCGAGTAAAACAAAAGTGAAAAGTTATATCAATTACCACCTGTTAGCTGCATGTGCCTGAAACTTGGTAACGTACGACGGACAAGCAAGCCGGCAATTTCACCGCGTACTAGCGGCGTCGTTTCTTTTTACTTCCTTCCCACACATGCTGAATAATGGTGGAAAAACTTTTTAAAACGATCATTACCAGCTGCAAAGTAGTTTGCAGTTCTAATCCGAAATTGCAGTCATCGTACTATTCAAAGGAGTAAATGTTTTTTAAATTTTGTTATATAAAGATTAGAGATTTATAATAATATGTTATAAACTGATCAACTGAAGTATGTACGAATCCTAAAAAACTGAGTTGTCCACAGCAATGTTCTTCGTACCAATAAAATTTTGTATGTGTTTATTTTTTTGTAAAGTTTGTATTAAAAAATTATGTTTATTCTACTATCAAAAATCTATTAAAATTTAACAAGTATTTTGATTCGGCAGAAAATTCGTCTGATATTTTTTTTACTTTTGCTACTTTTGCTAATACTTTTGCTTTAATGCCAAACAGGTATCTTAGCCATATAAGTACAACAGGCTCAACCTTTGGTGGACAGAGGGGAAACGAGAGAAAAAGAATGAAAATTTTAAAAAGACGAAAATGTGCTAGAAACAGATTTTGATATTATAGTGATATTACAATTATTATAATTCATTACGTTTTGTACATTATTTTTAGTCGTTTAAATAAAATATCGAATGATGAGCTCAACAACCGCTTTTTGGTCAGAACCCGCTAGTTCTTTCATTGTTGAAATCAATAATAAGCTTATGTGAATAAAAAAGAACTCCTAAAGGCAACCCATATGAAATTTATATGATGATAAAGAAAAATCTGTATGAGTGATTCAAATTATTCATGTTATACTTATCATTGTACGCATTAAAATGTTAAAAATAAGCTTTGGAAATAATGAATCAAAACATTCTGTTTATGCTTGCAAAAAAGTTCATTCGATACTGGTAAACTGGTTAGGAATATTAATCCTTTTCCTTGTTTTTGTTTGTACCCTTACGCTCTTTGATGGTATAAAACGTTATAGGAATGCCCGCAATGCGCACAAGTTAACCCTTTAAACGATCCTCTAAATTTGGGATAATCTTTTCACCGAGAATCATATTTTGTGTGTAACCGAATGCTTTTGTCCGAGACAGCTGGGAGGATGAAAAAATCGCAGATAATACATTTAAGCTCCACCTGTCACCGCGACCAGCAGGAAAGACGTATGGAAAGTCGCATTTGCTCGCCTTTGTGAAATAAATCCGCCCCAGAGTTTGCTTTTTGATTTTTTTTTTTGTACCATCAACGTGGTTTTATGAAATTATGCTTCAGCCCGTAACCATTAATCATTCTCGCACTATGTTTGGCACGAATGCCCCTTTAAACTACTGTCAACACGTAAATTTGTACCGTACACTTCGACGCGCTTTCTCCACGTGCTTTACGCTCTAGCGTGCCACCAGCTCATAAATTTGCATGTTCGTGCACAATCAATAGCAAACGCAGCATTTGTGTAGCAAAAAAAGATACCATCAACACGACACACAGGGCACTGCGTCGTCATCGAGCACGTATTCGTTTTTCCCCCCGCAAGTCGCTATCATTTGCCTGTCAAATTTATATGTTCATAACAAATTTATGAGCACATGTTTATTCCCCAAGTTGTGGCTTCGGAACCGTGTGCAACTCTCGGTTTCGCCCGTTACGAAAATGCTGATGCGGCTGTGGGGTTAAAAAAAAGGAAAATGAAACAAGAGCCAACACAATCACAACTTAATTGCACCACACACAAACACACATGCCGCGTTGATTCGGAATCTTGTGTTGAGTTGCGAAAACCAGGATCCTCCTGAGAGTGGATGTAAAACGGTATAAAAGGAATCGATCGTAAAAGGCGTCGGTACCACCGCCTTAAGCCCTAAGCCTTAAGGCGCCCGTGCACGAGTGATAAGCGTTAGCCAAGAAGTGGCACATGAAGACAACGCCACGTATTCAATTCCCACCAACAAGCGCATCGTGCCGAAAACGGAAAGCAGAGAATGAATTTTTAACGGCTGCTTCTGCAGCTGCTTCATACTTTCGTACTCACTAGTCGCGCTGCTTGGTGCTGTTGTCGGGTACTTTCCAAAAAGACGACACGCAAGATTCTGTACAAGAGAAGCAGCTTTTGCGACGCCAGAAGTGTGACTGCATGGTTCATATACTGCTTCATACAAGGGTGACTTTCATGGATCAATAAACTCGTGCAAGAAGCAGCAAAGAGCATTAGCATCTGCTTCGTTCTATGACATTTGTAAAAAGTAAAAGTAGTTGTTGTTCGATGTACCATCGTTAGTGCTCTTGAATGTTTTTGCTTAGCTGGTTGTCTGGAAAAGTATATACGAATATACGAACTCCCTATACTCACTGCCATTTTGGCATTCTACCTGATAGCTTGAAATTTATCTTCGTACCGAAAACAGATACGAACGTTTTTATCATCAAAATACTGAAAAATATTCATTCTAACTCTCCCCGATTCTGCACCACTAGCGAAATATTTATTTACATGTAGATCACGCAACAACATATATTAAAGAACCGATTGAACTTAATCTAAGCACTTTAGTACAATACAAAATCTAAAATATAGGATCTATACAAATGGCTGTGTTTGAACAGAAATGTACCTGCGAAATAATATACTCGAGGGCAATAAATGAAGAATGTCAACACATTCTTGAAGTCAAATAATTCTGTTTGTTGTTCACACTCTGAGTTGAGGCATTATATATTTACACATTCTAAGCATAGGCTGTAGCAACATAGCGAAATTTCTGAGCTCTGTGTGCCAAGCATCAAAAGGTACACGTTAATTGGCTCAACGTGTGAAGCACGCCATCAGACTTTCGCACCTGTAGAGAAATTGAACTATTCATACTCTTGCCGTGAGTGGTGACATTGATCGTTGGTTCAATGCACACAAAGTGCATAATTGATGCGTCGATGTTGAAGCAAGGAGAACATATTTTCTCTTAATTCTTGACACCGTAACCATGTTAGTGTAGGAGTTAATTGCTATGTATTTTGGTAGTTTGATAGTGTGTTAATTAAATCATAGCAAACACATTTTAGTAATATTTCCCTTTAATTATTCAATGCCTCAGCCATCATGTTTTACTTATCAGCATTCCATGAGCTTATATCAAATTTTAATAAACCAACAACTGTAGTCAAATGTTTGCTAAGCATTATTTGAATTATTACAACAATTAGGTTATTTCATCACTTAAGAACATTTACATACTATAACCAAGCGTTTGCCAATTTAAAAAATAGAAAAACGCCGCTTAGTACTGGAAAATGACACAATAAAGAATAAAAAATTTGTTTAAGACCATAATCATTGAAGACCTTATCACACTTCCACAAGACCGAGTAACGATTGAGACAAATGTCCAGTGCTGAACCCTTTCCTTTCGTGGTGAACGTGGTGCCATAAATTATGATCTAGTTCCCAACCGAAGCAACATCGGGGTGCGAACAAAAAGCATGAAACGAAATAATATGAATCACCTTGAATCAATCACGTCGAAATGTTTATCAACCCATTGGTCCAATTATTCCTATCTATTTTGGCACCTAGTTTATTTTCATTCAAACGATATAGGCCTTGTCTAAGGATTTGAAAAAGTGATGTATTGGCTCTTCATGGGAAATTTTATGTGACCTTTTTTCAATGTCAAGCGTTCTCACAATGAAATATAATTTTGATACTGAACACAAAATTGATGTGCATGATATTCTCATAAAATGCAACCCATTTTGTCTACAATTATACCAGGCAAGATTTAACAGCATAGTCTGTTGACGTTGCAACGAATTCATTCACAGTTGTTATATAGCAGTATCAATTTCTCTAAACCGATGCATTGCACACAATTCTGGTGACACAGCAATAGGAAAGGAAACTAATGACGATAAATCATTAATCAACTAATTGTTTGTGATACCTACCCTTTACTATCGTTTTATATCGTTTATGTTTTAAACAATATGATTCTCATTCATATTTCCATATTGTTTTGGATACGTTGGATTCCATATTCATAGCTCCAATAATTTAAGTGAATTTTTCTTCATGCATATAAAACCCAAGACCATAGCAGTATTCACCTCCATATGCTATGCCATTGCATGTTTTATACCGAACATACAGCAAAAGAGTAAGTTTTCCAATCATCGTATGGCAGATTAGAAAACTTCATCTCATGCATATTTGTAGAACGAAAGACGCATGGACTTTAGCAAATATTCCCGATCGTTTCCTCCGTTTGCTTTGACATGATTGATATGCATTCATACCATTTATCATCGATAAAAAGGAACTTTCTCTTTGTTCGCTACCATACTTTTTTAGTCGAAAAAAGACATTTCTACCGGTACAGTGCAGAGTTGCAAACAAAGATGATACATTTGATGGCTTTTTTTTTATCAAGTCTGCAGATTCTGTATTGATTCTGTGTATTGGATTTTGTGCAGATTCTGGCTAATGAAGGTGGAATAATTAAAATGATTAAAATAAATTATCTGTACGACTTCCAAGTGCTTAAGCATGCTTGTAAAATGCCAACGTTATCAATCATATAGAACAAGACATATTTCTATTTCAACAGTCATTACCATATTTAAATTTTTTCTATCTCATTTTTTATTCCGATTACAGGTGACGCAAGCAATGAGAAACGCGCAATAAGACATCAAGAACGTTGAACAACTTACGGACAGCCGTTGCTGTCTACAACCTGTCAACTAACAAATTAAACGTCACCGTTGAACACAATGTCTCCAAACAATATTGCATTTGCACGGACATGCAGGTTTCACCCGAAGTGTAGTGCCATCAACGATAATTAGCATTCAAACTTGTTCGTTCATCTATTCAATTTGGAAACTTAAATGTGGCGCTGATGAAAAACTGCAAATCTCAAATTGGACCCCGGCAAAACAAACCGACGTAAGAACCGCAGTCTAATCCGGTACAACACCTCGAATATATAACACCGGTACTCCGTGGCCACAAATCTGGCAACGTTAGTCATCCGCTTGTGACCTTCATCCGGGCTGCCGGGGGCGGTGGTAGTGGGCAGCCGGCCCTGGTCCCTCAACGATGAAGGTGGACAAGGGCGTGTGCACCAACGGCACGTTGGAGGACCTGAACCGGGCCATCCAGTTCGAGGCCGTCTTTTCGACGCTGGTGGAAAACAAGATACTGGCAATCAAGCGCGAATGCGAGCTGAAGAAGCGACACAAAAAGTCACGCCTACTGCGCCGGATTCTCTTCGGTCGGAAGGTATCGTCTTCGGGTGGTGGTGGTGGGTGTTGCCATCGTGAAGCTTCCGCCAGCAACAGCAACAGCAGCAATGAGGCAAACGCGGCCGATGAACCGCTTTGCCGGGAACGGCAAAACGGGACGGCGGGGACGACACTGGATCCGTCCGGGTCGGACATCGGTTGCTACTCGTATGAGCGCCCGAACGCACCGGAAGCGAATCTCGGCGTGGAAAACTCCACCATTAGCGATGGCGTTGATGAGGTTATCGTCGAAATCGGTGACCTTTCGTCGCTGGTCGATGCCGAGGGGAACGTGGTTGTGACGACGACAAACGTGGAAGCAGCTGGGGGCTGCGTTGATGAGGAGAGTACCCTCGGGGCGCTGCTTCCGGTGAGCGAATCCCTCGCAGTCAACCGTACATCCAGGATGTCCGTGGCGGAGTCACGGTCGACGAAAAGTCCCGAATCATTGGAAAATCGGCGGACCGGTGCCCGCACAACGACCACCGTACCGCGGAAGTCATCGCTGCTGGAACCGGTTTCGATTGAGATCGAACCGGAGTCGGATCCGCTGAGCGGCCCGTACGACTTGGAGGATAGCGCTACCAATGTGTCGATTGAGCTGGACGGGGTGAGCGACGTGTCCGACATGCGACGCAGCATCGCCTCGGAGCCGATATCGATCATCAAGAACTCGACACGTTCGCGGTACGCCTTGGGTTCGTACCTATCCGCCGGCAATGCCGTTGCCAATCGGCTCCGGGTGCTGGAAGCAAAGTCGATCAGTGCTCAGAACAGCCCGATACTGCCCCGCCAGAAGCCAGCGGCCGATGGACGCCATCTAACATTCAGCACGGCCACCTACCAGCAGCCGAAGTCGTCGACCAAAGCGAGCGCCATCGACTGTGATACCTCATTCGTGGTGGACCTCAGCCAGTCGGATCGGGATCAGCAACATCAGCAGCAGCAACAGCAACTGGCGCAGCAGCAACATAACAGCAACTCCACTGTGATAGTGAAGGAAAAGCCGAACAGCCTGGGAGCGAGCGGCAGCAAGAAGTCAGCACTAGTTGTAGGCGATAATAGCAGTAGTAGTAGCACTAGTAAACGAAACAAATTAACGCAGCCCCATAGCAGCAACCATTCTGCCAGTGCGGTGTCCATCGGTCGGCCCGCGTCCGCACAGCAAGAGAAGCAGCACCAGCAGCAGCCGGAAGCGCCGTCTTCGCCACCGCTGGGACTCATCGAAAGCTTTAACCAGCTGACGGCATCCAATCTACCTGTGATAGCATCAACCGCACGACATTCACCACCGGTTAGTGATCTGGTCAAGCTGCAGCAGCATCACCTCCACAAGCACCATCGGCCCTCCTCACCCTCGATCCTCACCAGGGAGCCAAACCCGCCTCCGACCGACGCACGCTGGGACTCGCCCGTCCCATCACGGAGAGCTAGCCAAGGAACGGTGGCCGCACCGACGGCCGGTGAGGCTGGCATTTCGGCGAAGCCGACAGGAACCGGCGTAATGCCACCGACTCCGCAGCAGAACCAACGCAAACAGCGTAGCTTCCTCAAACAGTCCAGCTGCGACGTGGAGCTTCACTACAGACCAAGCATTACCAGCACCCGACGATCGAGCGCCAAGGAACACCATCGCAAGGGCAGCGGGTACGGCTATGGTGACGACTACTCCTCCTACATCATGGGCTACGACATCAACGAGAGCGACGAGGAGAAACTCAACAAACGAAAGTACAGTAAGTATGGCAGTAAAGTGTCTTGAATGGTTCTCAGATGTTCGGTGTGTAGTATTCCTGCAAAAAACAAAACAAAAATACCAACCTTGCACTCCCATAACGAAAGTAGGGTCCGATGTGTAGCTGAACCACTATCTCGATCTTCACTGGCGACGCCCTCTGGTCGGGTCACCCTGGCTTGCAGTACGCTGCCCTTCCGTCTGTCTGTCTGTCTGTCTGCACGCACTCCTCACGTTTGCACGTTGTTCGAGTTCCACATCCACAATCACCAAACTAGCAGCAAACGTTGTTGTCACTGGAACGGTCGATGTTCTCAAAGTAACTTTTCTACTCATCCTCCTGTTCTAGAATATTTGAAGCGATGTTCCGACCCGGTCATCGTGTTCCCGTCGACGAGCAGCGGAGCGGGGGCGGGCGTGGGCGGCGGTGGTGTCGGTGGCAGTGGCCTCCAGCACTGCATCCTCAGCCGTCCTCCGAATCAACCACTGTAAGTATGGCGACCGTGCGCGCGAGTCAAACCGAAATTTGTGGTGCGATGTGTTAGCTGGTAAACAACACGAGATGATGGATAGTGCATGTGTGTCTTTTTTTCTGTTGTTGTAACAAATCAAGCAGCCATCTTGAATTTCACTATGTTTGATCAGAGCCAGAGTATCATATGTATTGCACAAGTAGTTTTTTCCGATCCAGTTCGATGTATGTAGTACGTTTAAGAATACACCAGAATGTGTGATCATAAAGCAATTTTAGATTTGAAAATCAGTTTCATGAATGATTCGAAGACAACAGTTCAACATTTTTATACAGTCGAACATGGGAAAGCTTTTTGAGAGTTTCTTATTTTATCACAACTTATGAATTTCATGAAATATAGAACTGATTCCCGATATTCGGGATAATATGGTTAAAACTAACTGATGCTTCAGAACAATTTCAAGGCACTGTTCCGAATGCATTTGATTCACGAGACTGTTCAGGAAAACCTAATAATTTTTGCTGGAAAGTGTTTACGTTGAGAAACTTTAATACATTTAAAGAAAGAAATAATTTAGTTAGTTCATTTATTGCCTCTTCTTTCTTATATGGGCGTAATTAAATTAATTTTTATACTTTTATTGACATTAATGAATATCAGATTCAAGTTTGTTTTTTTCTGTAAGTCCTTTTTGTATCGAAACAAACAGAAAGGTTAGCCAATCACAAAAGCTTAGCAATAAATAAGGTACAATTAACTAGCTCTCACGGAGTACCATTAAATAAGAGTGGCACTAAGGCACTCTACAACGCTAATTACAATCAGAGCCAACTCATGTCGGTATTTCCTTCCGGATTGGTGAACGTGAGCTTACACTGTGACAAACTTCGCATAAATCAACGCGAGCCATGCAAGCAATTAACTCTTGTAGCATACCTTTGCAGTCAGATTTCTCAGTACGGTAATGTTTTCTCGATCCGTAAACTCATCCGGCATTAACTGCCCAACACCGCGCTAATAACTGTTTTCAAAGGTGATGCATGTAGAATTAAGGCAAATTCAAATTCGTTGTAAGAGGCACCAACATGTACCCGAAAGCGGACCCAATCGCATGAGAAATGATCATGGTGTTGGTCGTGTAGCGCGCCATGTCCGCGTCGAGTTTTCCCACACAGCAGTGCAGTGCGTTCATGTTCCCAGCAGATCGTGTTACACTTTTTCACATTACTGTTTGTATCTCATCCGCTACGACCCTCTTCCGCATGCATACCTTCGCCCCGCCTGAATACCCGTTTCGCACCGATGTCAAACCTATCATCGCACACGCCCCTTCCATCCTCGCGAAACGCAACGTAGTCAATTCCCCTACGACGAAGACTTCATGTACGATGTTTCACTGCAAATTGAATCCGAACGTCACGGGGAGCTGGATTCAATAGTGCCTGAGCATAGGAGGAAGCATAAACACAGGTAAGAATTGGCTCGGGATAACGAGCAACATAAAGTGCCTCCAAGTGCCTGCTGGCGCTCGTCCTCGCATGCGGTTCGAGGTGCCGGATGTGGTCTGTTCTTTGGTTATTGCGAGTTGCGAATACCTTGTTTGCAAAGCACCGGCACCGGCACTCACGCGTTCACAGACGCACACACACGCACACATGGGCACTGATGTGAACAAACTCACCCAGATTCCCAAATCGCGTTCCAGCCAAAGATCGATACACACATGAAACGTAGTCAGAGTAGCCTGAGGGTCTAAACGCGACCGTATTTTTGTAGTGCTGTTAGATACTTTACTGGAGAGGTTGAAACACGGGTCGTGTTAGCAAACAAGGACTCCCCGATGACGCTAACGTCATGAAGGGGCCCAGCCAATGGTGACACTCGGTCATCCGAACCCAGCAAAACCCTTACTTACCTACATCGAAACCGAACTCGTTCGGTTGAAGCTAATAAAAATGGCATAAGCATATTCCGCCAGCAACCACCCAGCGCACAGGAAAAAGGGACAAGCAAAATCAATTAACTTTTACCTTTCACACCGGTTTCATCCGTTTCATGCATCCCATCACGACGACGACGACGACGACGGTGAAAATCGTCGTGCCTACTTGGACTCGTCCCACCATCTTCGATGCTGTAAATCCCGGAAGCAGACATCATCATCACCATCGACACTGCAAGAAGAAAAGACACAAGAAGCGCAAGATTCTGGTACACGACCTGGACGACCAAAGCGTAAAGGTAAGCCGACCCAGGAAGAAAATATTTTATCGCATCCTCGCGTCAACTCGTAGGACCCTAGCAGGACATTTCTTCTTTTCATTCTGCCCTCGGCTGTGCCGTTTGCGATGGTGGCCACACGTGTTGGAGGGGATTTTACATCCCTGCCAGTAAATCCTTTCGCTCGCTCGGTCTGGTTCGGCACGATTCTAATCCTAATGGCCCGTCATCATCCGCGTCACGGTCACGTCACATCACATCGTACGGATCGTGCTGTTTTTTCATCGCCACCCGCCACTACCCGCGATTACTAAAACCACCTCCATTGCTGGCTGCTATTTGTCTTCCCATCCACAGGTGATAGACCCGGACGATCTGCCGCAACGTGCCCGATGGACAATCATAGCGACCGCATGCCTATTACTGATTATGTGCCTACTATTAGTTGGAATCACACTGCGGATGGCTCCCATCATCGACGACATGGGTAAGTGAGTAAATGTTTGATCGTGCCGAATGAATGACTGTCTCCGAATATCAAACACTCGCTTTTCCCACCGGGCGATGGTGCCAAACGTGAGGCTACACTCCAACTAATTGACGATGGTGAGCTTTCCCTACTCGGAAACGGTAGCTTCAAAATCTAAGAAGGGTTTGACAAGAGAATGAGAGCCTCCATTTTTTACCGAAATAAATTACGCGCATGCGTAGTTTGAGCGCTCTCGGATTATCTCATTCGAGGCTAATTTTTAAACACAACTCTCTCATACCTCTCTTTTCCGAAAGCTCGAGATGAAAACTTGCGAAGGGGAAAAAATCTGTTCGGAACGTGCCGGTCTCTCTCTCTCTCTCTCACTCTCTCTCACACACACACTCTCTGTTTTAGTTCGGTATGCTCCCAGTATGAATCAGTACGCGAGACTTTTGAGCAAATTATCTTGAAATTTGCTATAGTTTTGAGCAAATTAGAGCAGTTCTCTCTCGGGTACAGCAGTGGGATCGTTATATCAAATCAGCCAATTATTAACCAAGATAAGAAGGTTTTTCTCGTTCTATATCCAGTATCGTCATTACGTCGAACGCTGATGGAGACGCATGGTGTTTCACCGATATTTAATAGAGACGCATGGTCGTCCACATCTAGTCGGTGGAAAATTACTGGAAGTTTTGGGTTTACTAGCTTTGTTGCGTGAACTCTACACCACTCTGGTATAAAAATATCATTAAGACAATTACCCTTAAAGTGCTAGGTTAGGGAAACTACTTTTTGTCAGCAGACATTAGATAATAACAGATACTTAAAATTTCAAATACTCATCACAGTTTCACTATTTGGTCGTCGAAACAAAATTGTAGAGAAACGCTACAAGATATGTGAGTTTTCCAGCAAATTTCAAGAAAAAAAACATTGAAAACAAATCCTGCTGCTGTAGGTTCTCATACGTTAAACCTTAAACAACATTTAAAATTAAATTTAAATTATATTTCTATTATTTTGATGAACAAAAGTACATAATCTTCTAGATTTCTATAATGATAATTTTCTATGATGACAAATTATGCATCGAAAATAATGTTATTAAATTTATATTTCTATAGTTAATGATTTCAACGCTGGTTCGAAATATAGTGATTATTTCCAGTCGGGTACTGCAATTAGCAAACATTCCAACATTTTTTAGCAAAAAGAAAAAACATTTCGCTAACCTATGAACAAAATACAAAATAAATTTTTATCTTTTTTTTCGAAAAAAAAACGAAACGAATAAAACACGAAGAATAAAAAGAAAATATAATAGAGGATTTCACTAATAAACAAAACACACTGCAGAAGACTTTTTAAATTTGTTCTTCACAGATTATTGTGAATTATATTAATTATTTCATTTAAGACACCAAGACACTTTCTTTCAGGCATTCCAAAGAAACGTCCTTCCTCACTGTACCTGATTTCTTCAATCGAACTCAAATTCAGTACGAATGGTAAAAATTGATTTTATTGGCTAACATTCAACCATATGATATCGATCATCCATTTCGAATGAGTCCGTCTATTCAATCAACCACCTACCGTCGTAAAGCTGTCAAGCGTGTCACCAAAACTGTTTCAATTTTTAGCTTAAGCAACTAACATGACGCCTTAAGAGCTTTCCATCCAAACGCTCTTCTTCGCGCAATTTTTGGTCCTTTTTCAAACGACATTCATCTTGTCGACAGAGGTAATTTGAAATATTGTACCAACATGAAATACGATCCGGCGTCAGCGCAATAATCGAGGACACGGGACGGGAGCTGAAATTTTGGTACCGTTTAATCTTCCAATGCTACCCCCAGGAGGCAAATAGCTAAAGTAAATATTAATAGCGAAAAAAAGCTCCGAAACAGGGACAACAAGCGGCGCACTGAAGCACCGAACATCCGAGAAACCACTTTTCCAATTTCCTGTTGATCCTGGGCGTCTTATCGTGAGTCGTGAGCCCGGGCAGATGCTCGTCGCAAAAAAAACACCCTTCTGAGTCGCCAAGTAGTAGTCGCAGCCCAAATACTCACATACATAAAAAAAACCACACACATACTGGCGTATGCTCTGGCGTCACATCACGTCAAACGTTCGTCACTTTGTTTCGACACCGGACCACTGGAACGGTCCTGCATGTGGATTTAACAAACCATTTCTCAGGCGGGGCTCGCCCCGATCGACCTTCCCCGGGTCAGAATAATGCTTTCATGTTTTCCTACATTAATTCATCGAATGTGGACGCAAGCAAATAAAAGCAATTTAATGGCACTTTGTTCTCCATGTCGGTGCGAAGTTCGTCCCCACGTGCTTACAAAACTCGAGCACGGTGCGCTCGTGATGTCCATCCCACGATTGGGAAACCGTTCCGAGAAGGAGTAGGGGATGGGGTACAAAAGAATCTGCTTCCGTCGCAATTGTCGACCCCCGGAGCGGGGATCGGAAACCGGGCGCGAGCTTTGTTGACCATCATGGTTGATGCAGGGTCCCGTCATCCCAGATCTATCTTCATTAGGCGAGACACACATGCTTTTTGTGCGCGCACAATCATATTAGGTTTTATTCGCCCACCAGCATAAACGACGGGCTAACGGCTACAGCCCTAGTCACTTAGCGGCTCACCTAGTTCATCCACCGTCGAAACAGGCGCTTGATGATCAGCCCGAAATGAAGAGAAATGCTTGAAACCATCATGAAATTCACTGAAACTTCTCCACTGGCCTCTTGAGCGATAAAGTATATATTTATATGTGCCTGGGTATGCGTGAGCCGTGTTGTGTGCCAACCGATTGTGGTGCGAACGGCAAACAACTCCCAGCCAGCTGGCACTGTAGGAAGCTAGTTCATTTGAACTAACTGAACGTCTTCATCGTCACGCTATTCCCGTCCCTTGCAAACCGACTCCAAAACCATGATAAATATTCACAAGCAACAGTGTGCTGTTTGATCGAGCTTCACCGGGCAAACGAACGCCACCGGTACGCCCTGTGCGTGAAACGTATAATATAGGACAGAAAACCACTGGAAATGGCATTTGCTTCGCCGCGGGGAGGACACCCCATTACACTCGCTTGGTTATCCAACGTAGCATTTTTTCTTGGATTAGTTTTGTTTTTCCTCCCAAGTGACTTATGTGGAGCGACCGTAACATAACAACACGGAAGAATAAGAAGCAAAATATAGCACCTCAGCAGCTCTCAGCACTCCAACTGAGAACCATCAAAAACCACCGAGGTTGCGTTAGAAAACCCCATTTGATAGCGAAGCGGTACATCGCCAGTGATTTCACTCCCCTTCGACCACCCGCAACGATCTGGACAGCGAAAAGCTTAGAGGTTAGCGTGGAAAGTGGGCAAGAAAAAAAACCGTCCCCGGACGCACCGTTCCTACACTTTGTACACTTGATCGACCACCTGTTAGAGCTTAAGATTTTTGTACTATATTTTTTGCTACCGCCGCTCACTCTCTTTGTCGGTGTCGGTCCGCAAACCACAAGGCGCCTCTAAAGCAAACGTTTGCAATGGGT
Organism: Anopheles farauti; assembly: GCA_000473445.2. Taxonomy (NCBI): domain Eukaryota; kingdom Metazoa; phylum Arthropoda; class Insecta; order Diptera; family Culicidae; genus Anopheles; species Anopheles farauti. The sequence continues at coordinate 6,751,240 of KI915044.1, forward strand.
GGGTAAAGGGTGAGAAACGAAGAACACGCGCTCGGTGGAGCTCTAGTGGCAGATCGTTACTACGAGTGCGAATCAAGTACCATCATTTGTAGGTAGCGAACAAATGAAAAGTTGTTGGCCGAACTCTTTGATGTGGTAACGAAGCTACTGGTGATGTTTTCACGATAATGCTGTTATTTTCACTACTCTGCATTGGCGATAAATCCATTGGGAGTAAATAGTATTTTTGCTAAACAAGTAACATGAATTGAACAAAAGCAAATTATTTCTCAAGTTATTTTTTATTCGAACTATGTTTCATACCATTTCTATGAGCTTAATGATAATTCACGATAATTGCTATTAATATCTAAAGTATCAAAACATAGTTACAGCAACGACTATTGACGTTATTGAAAAATTTTAAAGATATATCTCCATAAAAACATGAAAAAAAAACAATTATAACAAACTCTAATCCTATTAATATGGAAATTAATGTTTTATTAACATGATTAAAAACAATAATTCATGATCATCTAATTTTATTCAACTTCTCTAATCTTCAATAAATTCTTGCAATATTTATAAATTACAGAATCATCGTTGTGCTTCCGTGCTTAAAACCATCGGGTTAAACTAAACTAATATAGCATGAAGAAAAATTTGTCAGCCTTGCTTTGCACACGTTGAGACATTTTTCCACAAATATTCATCCACAAATTGAGCAATCCTGTCTATATGAGAGAAAAAAAACCGTCATAAAATGCTTCTACAAAATAGCTCCAAAAATGGAACACTACTGCACGGGCATGCCTTTCCAGTGGAGAAAAACAGTATCAGACCCAGTTCAGAAAAATATCTGCCGCACCAACATCCAAGAAGCGGCGGTAAGAATTTTTGCATACCTGACGAAGAAAGAATGTGAAATTCTTCAAGATCCTAAAAGGAACGAACAGCCATTTCAAGCAACTGAAGTTTTCTTACAACAGACTGTCCATCCAAGTGCGCAATCGTTTACGAACCAAAAAAAACATATTACCATCGAACAAACCGGTAACAACCGTGTCTGCATCAAAACAGACCAAAGATGGCTTGTGCTTACGCTTCTGGCTTGCCTTCAAGCTATCGTCGGTACATTGGTTTGGACAAATATTCTGTAACTCGGCAAAAGTGCTATTTAATTGTGCTCTTCATGGTTAAACTAAATTGAAAATCAACAGAAACCCATAGATGTATGTACAACTTGGCTAGTACAAATCTTGACGCCGTTGGAAAAAGCTCAAACTGGACCATGATTGAAACTGTTTAAAAACCTTCGGAATACTGGTGAAACATTCGTTTCTAAATTTCATCAATTTTGCATTAATATCTCAATCGAATTTGCCTTTTACCCGAGGTTAGATCAACAACGGTATCGCATCAATCACAACGCAATCCTCGCAGCAACCCCGCTGCCTCGATAGTCCGATCCATAAAATGCTTCGGAAGTAACAGAAAAACCTAATAAACCTAATAATGATATTACAGTGTAACGGAGCGAGTGTATCGTGGAATCCACTTGCCTTTTTTTTTTTTGCTTCAGCTCCCTTTCTTTCTCGAGGCGTAAACTGCTTTCGTCGTAAGAATAAGCCCCATGTTTTGCTCAAGTGAAATGGGTAGAAAGGAGCATAATCGTTTCCTTGAGCAGCGCCCTTACTTGGACACCTCCCTTTCGAAGACAAGATCTAGCGAATTCCGACTGACGCCATTGCTAAACATCATACCAAGTCGTGGCACCATGAAATGAATAGAAACGTTCGTTCGCCGCCTCCAGGAAGAAGGCGGATGTAACTTAATTTTGATCAAAACCGTTTTCACTTCCTTTTACAAGCGTCATCCGTTTTTAATTGTGTTTCATATTCGATGATTTTGTTTTAACAATTTCTCTCTTTTTCTCCTACAGGTAAGTGAAAATCTGCCTTATTTTTGCCATATTTTGGTAAGTATTTTGTAATGCGAATATCAAGCGACAGGAAATATTAATTATGATCTATCAAATATATTGTTTTTTGGTTCAATGAATAAAAAAATAATGCAGAAACGCGGAACAATTTTAATATTTTTTAACCCATCTTCAATACGAAGGTGTGCAAACGAAAAGTGTGTCAAGTTACGATATTTTAAAATGATTTTTCCATAATTCGGTTAAGTTCAACTATTTAATGAATAATTACAGAAAGAAAAGCGTCGTTCTATACTTGTGACAAAACTTAGAAATTTATTGAAAATGGAGCCCGATTGAAGAAAAGACAATACAATCAATTGTTTTGATTTGTATTTTTACGTGGAGCATAAAGGGATTTGAAAATCTTAAATATTTAATTAATTATTTCTTAACGGACTTTATAATTGAATTTCAATTCTGTCAAATTTTAATAAATCAAAAATTAATATACTTCGAACAAAGCTCACGTCACGAGTCTCCAATCCTATTATCCTAGTCTCCGCAGTCCTATTATCCTAGACCATTTACAAATTTTAAATTGATACAGTGATGCCGAGTTAAGTCAATATACCTGTCATTTACGAAGGCCATAAGTTATATATTCAGTGGTAACCAACTTTTGTTCGACCTCGAAACACCTCTCTGCTCAAGCGTGGCATGATGAAAAACCGGCACCTTCACATGCTCCAATCATTAGACGGATGCGAAGGCCTCAAACATCAAACATTTTGATACGCATGGATGGCTTTCTGATTTCGTGTCAGCCCACTCTCCCACTGCCGCACGCGCTAAAGCATCTACGGGTATTGGGTTGATTAAAACATAATGAAGCAACAAGTTGTACCGGTTCAAAAGCCACTACACTCATGCACACTCATACACACTGGGAAGAGCTATGAGCCACTGTCAGCATAGCAGCATCAGAACAGTGCGAATGATTGCCGGACGTGTGGAGCGGTGTGGAAGGAACTGTCTGTTTCAAAAGGTTTTCACAACGCTCATGCATGACCGAGAGCGTTGAACAAAAACAGATCATCGAAACTTACTCAGCTTCTTTGGGCAGGTGCAAACACATGCTGTGTAACAACACACCAGACCATGCATGCTACAGCATACGCCTGCGGCTAGGAATGGGGAAGGATCCAAAGAGCTTGTCTAAAAATATATCTATTAACACAACAAAGCATGCCGTATAGGCACCTATGATGCTGCGTCTATCGCTTTTGATTTCTTCAAAAGCTTTCCAGTCCCAGGAAACTTCGTTTTTGCGTAAGACATTGGACATAAATTATGGTAATGGTTCTCAATCACTCCATATTGCAGTATCTACTATTATAATTCATTATTTGTTATGACTTAAGATAAAATTTGGTATACCTTCATATTAAATCACAAACATGGCACAAGTTTTGATGGAAAAACGAGCTATAGTTGTGAATACATTTGCAGACATTTTCTACCCCTATTTTTACAAATCTATTTCTATTTTTATCAATCTACCCACACAACTAGCATAAGCTTTTTTATTGCATGCAGTTATGTGCTTATTTCAAAGCAAGCTCCAAAAATACATTTAATTTCTCCATTGGTTGTTTCCAAAGAACCGAGTTTCATCCATTGGTTTTTTCCAGCCTCAGTCAAAGAAGCGCTGAAATTTGTCTGTCATGCGTCAGTATTGAAAACCAATCCACGGACCGTGTGGCAGACGTTTGTAGCGTGCTTGTATCCTTCCGTTCGTTTTCGTAACTTTAGCTGCAAGTAAAGGGTTAACACCGTTTAAGAATTCTTCGCAGCTACTTACCGGTTGACAGTGCGGTAGGAGCCAAGAGTTACATATCTCCCGGACCCCACAAACACATGTCAGAAACACAACCCAACCTCACCCAACTCTCGTTTGTAGCGCCCCTGTTACGGGCGACGGATTCTCATTTGGCAACCAAGTTGGCCCCAGCATCCGTGACGGGATGCGTAAGATCGTTGGCTTAAGGATGCCAAGGACTAACAGGTTGACACATTTGCATTATCCGTGTTTCGGATCGTATGCGTGCAAGTCGGTACGCAGGGTTAAACAAAAACGCGTGGCACCAAATACATTCATGCATGCTGATGAGCCATCATGCAAACATCGTCGATGTTATTGTGATCAGTACTGCATACATGATGAGTTCTAAGATCAGACAGACAGCCTCCTTTCGCTTCGGGTAGATTCGGATGCCATTCGTGATGTGGGAGTCACTAGCTAATGGTAGAATATTAACACTACAAAGTGGAAAATAGACCTAGAGCAGATTCAGAGCTCATGCATAGCAACAGTTTAAATCATCAAATTAACTTTTTAATTTGATATCCATTAAAGAAGCAGTATAATAAAGAAGCAAACTTTTACTTTTTAAAAACTAATGTAAATGTGTAACAACCTACTTTAGCAAAATTAAAATTGAATGAATTCATCTTCTTACAATTATAGTGAGCTATAGTGCAAGATATAGTAACGAAACATTTATTTAGGATCATTTACAACTTTTTTCTGCAGTTAACATAGTAACGATAACACACGACAAAGGAATACGAACTATTCACTCATTCAGCAATCTTTTCTTCGTGGCTTTGTATTTTGATGCTAACATTGTAAAATATTGTTCGTGGAAGGACCAAGGTAACTTAAACAAGTTGATAAGACACAAAAATAAGTTCAACGGAACCTCTTTTCAATTTATTTTGAATATCTTGTGTAAAAGTTGAAGATATGTATGTATTTAAATTTAAAAAGGTACAAATTCATTTCAAAAATAGGAATTTGAATTTAAAAGCTCATTTAATAAAGAAAAAGAAACTTTCGGTATAGTCTTGCATGCATTCTTCTATCTCTGCTAGTGAGAAAAACGCAGCCATACTACGTGATCCAAAATCAAATGGATACATAACATCAGCAAGCGCTGGAAAATAGTTGACAAATTTAATTTAGCACTGAACTAACTTTCGAGTTTACCGCTCAAGCAACGAGGCGCCACTTACTTTAGCCCCTGTGCGTTTGCCGACCAAACCGACCAAACGCCAGTTCTTGCAGCCGGAAAACGAAGAAATACGAATATACGTCCAGACATGCACGGGGCTCGGGGTTAAGTAACTTCGCTAAGGAACAAGCCGAACCAACCGTTTCGCACAGCGTATCTAATGAAGATAAAAGTGCAGTTTAATGAATTTAATTCTGTTTATTCGCTGGCAGTGTCTTCTCTGGCTGAGAAATAATCCTGCACAACTGGGTGGACTAGTTTTCGGGATAGGGGATAGCGCATGTCGTCAGACGGACCGACAGTGAAACAGGAGCCAGATGTGCTCGGACTATCTCAGTGGTTTGATGCGGAACCATCACGTGAAGAATGATTTTATAAAACAGCCACGGTGGCTCGAAAAGCTTCACGAAGGATGATTTTATTGAACCTGCGGAGGAACTTCTCAGCTAATCGACTTCAGCTTTGACTTTTTAAGTCGGGATTAAAATTTAGTTAGGATGTATAATATAATCTAAGAGCATACCAGTCTCTACTTTCGCTGCTAAAATTTGCTTCAAATGTTGCGATCAGTTAAAGTTTTGCTTCAAAGTTCCCCCAAGTTCGAAGCAAATTATACATTCTAAATGCATTCGAAAACAGCAACAAAAAATATCGCTTCGTGCAATACCAGTATCTGAAAGAATTTACAACAATAAAAAAGGACGAGTGTTGCAATAGTTTTCGAAAAGCAACAACCCGCAAAAGCTGCGATACACACACACACACACAACACACAAAAATCCGGATTGGTGAAATATAGAATTCCTAGCACACATTCGCTTTCTCTGGCGGGAAGCAATATCGCGGGGCTCGCCTGCACATCTTTCACCCGGCGATGCCGTTGAAGGATAACTTAACCTATGATAAGTGTTACGTTGCTTCCGGTACCTTTCTCGGTATTGAAAATTTTGCATCCATCCGGTGGCCCACGATGCCCCGACGATCGCAAACCGAACGCATTTTACCCCGCCAAAAACCCCAAACCGGGTGAATTTGCAGCATGAACAAACCCGACATGCCACACCGACATGCGAACGAGCCTGACGCGCGCTTTGTACCTCCGCTGCTCCGGGAGTTATCTAACAAAACCGCTCGCATCCCGGTGTACGGAGCTGGTACGGAAATGAAACGGAAAGCAGGTGGAAAACAGCATGGTAGGATTCGGGAAGGCAACACTAAGAAAGCCCCGCCATAGAACACCGGGACACCAGAGGAAATCGTGACTTTTGTGAGGTCGCTCAGAAATTTCCTACTCCCTTTCCTGCTTCTACTACGACAGTAGAACGTGCTCGCGTTTCATGCACCACGTGGGCATTGTAAAGTTTCGCCCCGGGTTCCGTGGCAATCGAGCACCTGAGGATGGGCGGCTGGACGGATGGATCGAGTTTTTCGGGTGTAACGGAACTCGTGTGGAAAGAATTTGAAGTTGAAAATCTTCGCAGCAGATTATCGTAACATGGCATTTTGGACGTTTCTATTTCGAGGAGGGCGAAAAAACCAGAACCCCAATGCCACTCGTGGGGAAAACATTTAAAGTGCAGTGTCATTGTGTGAAGGAATTTTGCAGACGGGTTTAATTTATTTTCCGCACACAGATGGAGGCAAAAACAAAACTTCCTAAAGCCACAAATTTTGACACTTGCTGTCCATCGAACTTTGTCGGCTGCTGTTGTAGGATTAATTAACTCTTATCTTGAAACAGTAGGTTCGTACCACATTTGCACATTACTCGCTGTTTTCAAACCGTCCAGACTTGATGGGATCCGGTTCGTTTGTTGTAATGTCCAAGGAATGCGGTGAAAGCATCTAGGGCGACGGCATTATTATCCTGCGCAAAAGTTGGTTCTATTTCCAAGAAAAATAAGTTTCAAATTCCACCTCATTCCCAACCACAGCAAAAACCGATGGGTTTGCTCTCACGCACTCGCTTTCGTGCCCTCGCACCGGGCACAGCCACAGGTGCGACATCGGGGCCCATTAATCATTGAGAATAAATCAAATTTACATAATTTCATCCGAGCAGATCTCGATTAAAGAATCTTGTCGGTAAATATTTGCTATAATTGCGCGTCAGTATGCTCTTGGAGAGCGCTGGTGCAACATCCAAGGTCGGTTCCTAAGTAAAAACTGATACGGATTTCTGACAAATCCGATCTAATGAAAAGAAAAAACAGCTCTCCAGTTTCGTTGTTAATCGCTACTAGGCTTCCACCAAACAAAAAGAAAAAGCCAACCAAGTCGACGTCTACGCTCCACAAGCCTACCTAAAGCATCGAGGCAAAAGATTCCCTTCCGCAGGGCGGTAAAATGCACTGATTTTCAACTGATTGACCCACGTGTCAAGTTCATCGGGGATACGCTACGGCAGTCGGCTCACGCGATTCGCGGTCACTCAGCGTTGAGCACCGTTCCGAGCTGGTCCAGCCCGGCCCCACGTCCAAATGGCTGCCTTGCCCTTCTTCACCCCAACCCATACACATTCTTCCACAGCATGGTCGACGGGTAGCACAGCACAGTTTATGTAATCATAACGCGCGGCACTCACCGATTCGTCTCGCTGCATGAACCCACGGCAAGGTAGCCCACCGCATCAAGCCGGTTCGCGTCAATACACGATCGTCACTCACGTCATCGCCCTTCCAGTGAATCTGGCCAAGAACCACCGGATTTTCACCGGCTGTAGTTTCGCAAAAAGGCCAGTCACGTGAGAAGTCCACTCACCGCGCCCGACCAATAAACAGGGTGTGTTTGGGTGGCCCGATCCTTGCTCGAGCGAGCGCTCCGTTACCGAGAGAGCCTGTCACCTGCCGCCCGACAGACCGTTTGGACAAATGGCAAATTGTTGCATTCAGCACGGCTGCTCGATCCTCCCGACGATAGGCACCACCCTTCCGGCCCGAACATCTGGGCCCAAATGGTGGGTCAAAAACAAACGCCTAGTCGCTCGGAGGCGAGCACACTGGTATATGGTAAATAAAATGCTCTCGCTTACAGCTCGCACGAGCTCCTGCCATTTCCATCACACATAAAACAATACCTCTGTGCGGAGACTGTGTGGAAAGCCACTTTATAACGACTACTTATGCCATTTAAACGGTGGAACTTCAAAATTGCGTTCAATTTAAACATTGTTCCCCGCATACCATTGCGAATTGCCGAGGTTTCACCTTATTGTTGATGCGCCTTGTTGTGAATCTTGCCAGTATTGTTTCGATTGCGAAGATAACAGACAGTGAATACGGGAAACAGCGAGGTGCTGCATTTGCTCTACCAATTCAGCATTCCTGCAAATGTCTTTATCGATCAATAAGAAATTTCCTGGAATTTCATAACTCTGAGATAGGATTGATACCATACCAAAGCTAACTACTCGCATACGAAAGTTTTTGCAATTTTAATTAACAAATATTTATGAAATACCATTTTAAGATTGGTATCTTTACATAAAAAGCTAAATATTTGGTTAGGATATAGGTTTGAAATGAACAAGGCATTCAATTCTAGTTATACAAGAAACTAAAAAAAATATTTATGACTTAATATTACATTTTAATCCTGCATATGCTAAAGAAAGCATCCATGCAGCAAAATTATTAAAGCTCCAAATTGTATTAAAAATTTTATTAATTATATTTCCAGGTAGTTCGAGCATTCGAACAGTTCTTTAGACATAGTAGTTAAATATAAATGCTACGCAATCCATCAATTTAGAAACTCCCTGAAGGCTCAACTATTCTGACAAATGTAAAACATATTTAAAATGGATCTAAATTCGACCTACGCCATAAATACCAAAAACATACGAAAAATTCGTTGAAAAATACTAAGTCGTATTTAATTGCCCACAAATCAAAATCAGTATTATCATCATCATCATTACATTACATTCAATCTGTGAGGAACATTCAAAATCTTACTTTTATCAGTCCTGACCGAACTAAGAGATGGTTTGCTTCCATTTCAAAACATTTATCTACCAATTGTGCATCCTTTTTCAAACCCGACTACACCCGGCCAGACGTAGCGAACGGTCTTAACAGCCCATTATTTGGTCCTTTTCATAATCGTTAAAAGAAAACCCCATAAGATCCCATTCGTTCCGAATCCTCGCCATCAATTATTACCAACAATCACTTGTAATTGTCGTAAAAGGTCGCTTTTGATTCGGCTCCAACCGAATGCATCATTCAAACGGACAGCCGTTTCGTACGCCTCTGTGGCATTATAACTGACCACGTCACAAAGCATTTGTGCTTTCAGTACACACCCACTTTTGCGTAAGCACCACGCGATAAAACACGGTGATCGTTGGTTATGCGTGTGCGTGGTGCTTTTTTCGTATCTTTTACATTCACTGCTCCTTCGGCGACAAGCTCTCTCTTGTGCCTCGCAACATCAGTAGCAAAAAACGATCCGAAGCAACAGCTCGTTACGGTATCATATTTTCGCGTCAGGTACTGGGCGCCTCCATCGAGTGAAGAGTGAACCCGTACAACCGAAATATGTTTCGTGCAACGTGTCCTAAGCCGACAGGGGACGAGGGTAGCTACCGACATAACGACACAATGACAATCGCTTGCCAAAAAATGACAAGCAAATCGCAGCCTGACGCGTTTTCCAGTACAATTGTCTGTCCCGAATCCGATTAGCTTGTCGCTCAAAAATTTATCACCACGAAGCAGCGAGATATTTAATAGAAAATGTATGGCAATGTGCCAGTCTGGTGCGTCTAAATACAAACGGTGGTCAATCGCAATGGCAATGAGCTAAAGCTTTCGCTACCAAATATTTCATTTTGTCACTATATTTTTTTTAACACACACGCAATGAGTGCACTGAGTTCCAAAAGCCGTTGCGCCTCAAAACATCCCAAAGCATCTTGATTCTTTGAAACTTAAACCGCAAATAACCACATCGAGAGCTGTTCTAAAACTTTATTATCTTTTTCGGAAAGTTTTCTCTACCCTCCCAAAACCCAACGCTTGGTTATGTTTCATGAAAGCGCATTTAAAAATCGGTCCATCCGCTCGTCCCGGCTGGACGTTCGGTGGCTTTCCGTTTGCTCTGGTCGAACCCATAAACCGCCGGTCAACAGGTCACATGGCACAAGGCGCTCAGCAGCCGCTTTCCACGCAAAACCCGAAACCGAATACCCTAACAAAGACCGCCCCACACTCACTGGAAGCCGACGGAACGCCGTGAGGGCGTATGTCAGGCGTAACTCGGTCACTCACTGACGCGCGCGCAGTTTTCCGAGCGGGCGGAACTCAGATGATTCAACATGTTGCTTGTTGCTTCAACGGGTGGCCAATGATTGCATCTCTTCAGTACCAGCTCGAATTCGTCAGCGTACGGATAACGCTCCCTTCGCGATCGGTTACACAAGGCGTAAGGCGCTGTGTGGAAGGTTCCTTTTTCAGTTTCCGGCGGGCTACTTTTTTCCGTTCCGTGCACCCGCCCGCATCTCACTAAATTTTAGGCTACTAGCACCCTCTTCCTGGCTCTATAGCTGAGCTACGAATGAACTGAGAAAAATTGCAGCATCCGGCAGGCGAAGCGGTCAGCAGTGGTTCGCACGAGTTGCCGTGCGCGCCACAAATAGACGTATCTCTAATTCGCTAGTGCAACGGTTCGACACATCCGAACGGGCGAAATCAGTGCCAAAAAGCAATCGTTGGTTCCACCGAACCCCGTTCCACTCTGACGCGCTGTGATCGTGCGTGTGGGATCGATGTGTTTCGTAAGATCGTCGGTTGGAAAAGTTGATTCTCGCGGGCGGAACCGCTCGAACAGTGTCGTAGCGAAAACAAGGCGTGTTTCCATCGTCGCTAAAATAAACCGTGTGCTCTTGGGCAGGGTATGTGACCTGGGCAGTACTGCTCTTCGTGCTGTTACGTGAAATGTGAAACAATCAGAAGCAACTTGGTTTAACGGCTTATTCAAAAGCCAACGAAATGCATTTAAAAATATTTCAACTATCTTGGTTGTGTACAGAACCTCGGCACGATGGGTGTGTTTTGTTAACCGTTTTGCTGGACATTCGAATTGCGTCGCACACAGTTTTTAATCCACTGAAATGGGGCTGCCACTTCGGACCGTGACTGGACCCGGAAAGTTGACGAAGTAGCCGCACGAGTTGAATCTTTCGCAACAAAATTTCCTTTGTGTGTAGTTACCGTATTGTGCATGGGAGGAGGGATGGGCGATGCACGATCAAATGTGAATTGCTATTGAGTGCGCTCATGATGTACGTGTATTTGTGTGTGTGTGTCTGTATATGTGTGCGTCGGTTGTGTACGTGTGAAACATGAGTGTGGTTTATTTACCCCTATCCTATCCCAACCTCTTTCAACCGAGCACGCCCAGTCATAATTCAAACCACGAACGAATATCCGCGAATGCGTGAAATTTGAGAGTTTTTGTTTCGTTCTTCTTCTTCTTCCGCGGCCGATAGGCGATGGTGCGCGAACAGAACGGCAGTTTTTGGGGTGCGGTTCGTGGTGGGCGGCGAACGGAACCAACCATCGTGCGAGCACCGTCGTGCATCTCGAGCAAAATGGCGTGGAAAATACTGGTGAAAGTTTTCCATTGTTTGCTTCCGAAGCTCCGAAAGCTTCGAAGGGCCCCCGGTGGTCGATGTGTGGCGGCCGGGAATGTCGTGCGTTGGCAGTTATTTTAATCACAAACGAAAACAAACCCTTAGATAAGATAAGCAGGTTCTGTAAGCGACAGTTAGCGCCAGAAGCGAGCGATGGTTTGATGGCATGGAGGACAGAGGTGGGCACGGGCCGTCGTGAAAGATATGTGGCTGTGTGTGTGTGTGTGACAAAAAGAGAAAGAGAAAGAGAAAAGAAAAAGAAAGGGATAAAAGAGAATGAAGTGAGTGTATAAAGTAGACCGACATCCTTCGCTAGAACCATTTGAATTATGTTACAAAACGGTTTGTACTATATACTTGCTTCTATGCTGAGGTTCTGTTATACGTGCGCGTGACTTCGTGAGCAGAAAGCGAAGCATTTGTGTGTCCGTGTTTGGTTCTGTGTATGGGTAGGTGTGTGTGCGTATTTGCAGAAAAGTCTCATCAGCAGTTCGAGATTCGAACACGCACCGTCGGGCACGGTGTGTGGGCGCACGCTGCTGCCGATAGATCAAACAATCCACCCGTGTGGATATGATTTATCGCAAAATGACAGAACAGTGCGAAAGAAATAAATCTTCCCGTGGATACAACAAACCAAAAAAAAAAAACAACGAAATTCTCACAAAAACCAAACTCCGCGGTGTGTGGTTTGTGGTGGTACTGGTGATGGTCATGATGGTTGCCTCGACTGTTGCTGCTGCCGCTGCTGCTGCTGATGATGATGGTGATGGCGATGATGATCGACGGCGGGCGTGGTTAATGTAGTGAAAAAAACGGTCGCATTTTGTTTCGCGGGAACGTGCAAGTGCGTGGAGCGGAGCACAAGTGGTCGATTGAAAGATAAGTGCGAAGTTTGAGCGGCGGAGGATGAGAAATCTTAGCCATCGTTAAGGTCGAACGGACGCCGTTAAGCGGCGTTGCAAGATTAATTTCAATTTTCCAAACGCTGACCGCCCACCCGCACCACGACCGGGCGTGAGTGACGGTTGGCAAGCACCGACCAGTCGATGGTAGAAAACGATGAACGTACGTCCGTCGTTGTTACATAATGAGCACCATTTTCACGCGGAAGCTTCGTTGCATTTACGATTGTACGATTGTTGTCAGCGAAAGGCTGTCGTTTAGGCTGTTTTTCGAGCGCGTTGAGGATAGCAATGCCATCGTTATCCCGTTGAACGAGTATTGTATTGAGTCAGCACCGTTGATCGTATTGGAATACGTCCAGCAATTTAAATGTTTTAAATAACATTTTGATATGCATGAATTTTTATTGTTACACGAATGTCATTTGTCGTACACGAGTATCGTCATTATCACACGCTTTACTCTAACAACTTTCGTCAACGATGCGATTGCGATAATGAAGTAATTTTACGCTCCGTTTCGAAACGATGGGGATTCGGGTGGTTTGGGTTTTTTTGCAGAATATTTTAAAGGAAGTATTTTTATTTCCTTCAGCTGGTCCTGCGCTTAAATTTCTCATCGAGTGTTTTAATGCGCTTCACTAAAATTAAACACATTTCAAAACTTTGATTATATGAATTTCTTAAAAACCTAAAGGATACGGTCCATTATCACTAAATTCGATACTATAGTAATTTTTTATTTCAAAAAGGCAGTAAATCATCAATCAGCAATCATCAAAAGTTGTAAACATAAAATTAGTGATATAAAAATATAGTAACAATGATAAAAATACCGGCTGAAATGCATAGCATACTTTATATATAATCTTTAAAAAAATGAATACTGTGCACAAATTGTAAATATCCATTTATACAAAGACTTCCAGGATATAAGGTAGCATTTGGTTTTATTCTAATTTTATTTTTGAAAACATATTAAATCCAACATTTTTTCAAGTAACTATATAAACATCCTTTAATTTCACAAACTCGAACCTGCCGGACCGAGTTCTTTGATTTATCATGTGGAATTAACGTTGCAATATTAGAAAACGGATTCATACCCTTCCTAATCTCGAAATTTGATTATGTGTCACGCACGAATGAATTTTCAGGAATGTGTATTCCCTTTCTTTGGCATATTGTTTGATTTACTTTTGCATGACTTCTTCTACGATTTATAATACAAGTGTATAATGTAAACTTTTTCAGGATACAATTAAAATTATTGAAGAAAAAGAACTAACGATACTCAATTTGAAATATCTTGCTTGCAAAATATTTAATAAAACATTATCTGCACCTAACTATAAAAAAATAACGTACGTGATGATTCATGCCTTAGGACCACAATTTACCAACGCAGCTTTAAAACGATCTCTACAACCATTTCTCAACGAATGCCCGTTGGTAACTCCCCTGCTGCACATTGCTAATAGCGCTTCACATTATTATAAGTCAAAATTATTTCCCGACTATCGCTCACCACCTCACTAAACCGACCGATGCCTTTGTTGGCGCACAAATGTGATTGATTTACTAAGCCAAGGTCGTGTAATCCTCTGCACACGTCTCGTCTGCACTCGCTCCCATGTATTCGGTACCATAATCCGATGCAATAAATAGCCACTGGAAGCACACACGCCATGTGCAATGCGTGTGCAGCATCTACAAGCAGGGAATGCAGCACATGCACAACACATGTCCTCTGCGAGGCACAACTCGTACCGTACGACCCGATGCCCACGATAATTGAATAGCAGCTGCTCAGCTGCATTTGGTGTAATCCGAGGATGAAATAATTGGAAATCCATCAAGCAAATCCACATTGCCGCTAAAAGCGAACTCTAATCATTTGTCATCCGGTCACCGAGCAACTAAGTGCCTGGTGTACGTTGCAAGCACCACGACGACTGTAAACGTGTTTCGATTGGATTGTAAAAATGGTGCAGCTGTCAAGGTTGGTTCGATTTTTATCCGTGTTTCCATGACTTACTACATTTTTTCTTGCCTTCGCTAGAAGTGATTATGGATTAGAATTATTAATTAAAACATCACGGTCAGTAAGCATATTAACGATCAGAAATACGATAAACAACATTTTCAAATTGATGTTCAAAATTATTTCATTGGGTTTTTTTTTTTTGATTAATTACGAATAAAGTTATGCATATTTATTTTTATTAAAATTCATGACACTTGAACACGTAGGTCAAAAGCTACCCAAAAGGTACAGTGGTAGTGGCACCGGTCTTTCTCAAAACAGGACCGATACTTTTTTCCCACCAGAACCGTATGTCTTTTACCACCGACCAACTGTTGTGATATAAAGCAGTCTAACAAGATTTAACACATGAAATAAGAAGAAAAAATGGTAATAAATAATGTGCATATTACTTATCTGCCTGAGAGCTTCGCATGTTCCTTAATCGACAACAAAACTGAACATGAACTCTCCAAAACAATTCTTCTCATCACTTTCAGTTGTTAAAAACACTTGAACGAGTAATCCAGTGCACAAGCAGCTGGGGATGTTTTTACATCCCCATCATTTGACAACGAACCTTGTTATGAGAATACATTAATTACATGAATACGAGCCCTGCAAACCTTCACTCGTATGTCCGTAACGGAAATTATCCCTTCCTTGGACATCGCCGTAACGGAAACGATGGTTTTTAAAATACTAGCAATGTCACCGAGACCGTTGATAGACCAAACATGTGTCCGACCTGTTCGTCGCCGCTCTTTCGTCCGTGTGCCGTAACCACTGCAAAGGGTAACGGTCATTAGGATGGGGCGCTTTATCGCCGGACTTTGGTTTTTGGAAAAGATCCGCTAATGAATATTCATTCTTCTTAGCATTTCTACGTGTAGGGTAATATATTTTACGGGGGAATAATGAATGATAATAGCAACACGGAGAGCAGTTACCACGCTTACGTTCTTATTTAAACAACGAGATATGTTCCGTGTGATGTTGGATGTGATTTTTTTGACGTTTCATTCGTTGTATATACGTTTGTGGCTCATGTCGTTACTGTCGGATTAGATTAGAAGGTATGTTTAGTGTTTTATTCTACGGTACAGTTTATTCCTGATTTATGTGTTACTCGAATATTTCCTGGAGCTGGTTAAATATGCATTCTATATTCAATATTATTATTTTTTCTTATTTTACGTAATAATTTTGAATCGAAACATAGGGGTGAGATTATGATACAATTTTCAATCGTCATTCGTCTACACTACTAGACTAATACCACAGTAGGCCTATGTAGGCTATCTCACTCTAGTGTGGTTAACAATACAAAGAGGAGTACCTTTCTAAGACAAAAAGTCGAGCAAACAAAGGAAATAAGGGTTTGCTGTAATGTGATTGTATTCGATCGAGTAATTGCTCGAATTATTCAAGAACGATGCTTCAATCGTATACATACAGTAGTAGATTTTCATAGCATTCGATTCCATAGAAGAATGAAATCCTATTTTCAACAACAATTTGTAACATTTGTAACAATTTGGAAAGAGTGAAAGATGGAACATCATTTCCTTTTCACTACAGATTATACAAAATATCTCCCGCATCAAAGTGACCTTCAAAGTGTCAATCCTTAACCAATTATCTTCACAAAAGAGCACGAAAACAACTGCGCCCTTCCTTGGATCGCTTCCCTAAGTGGATCGCAATTTTAAAAGCCCCACACTACCCCAAGCCGTGCGAAAAAAGTTCGCGAACTGCCCGGCTGGGATGGAAACTCCCTTGTACCTCCGATGCAACCACTGGGCAGTGCAGCCTAACCGGTTGCAATGAAAACCCATCCAAAGTGTTGCCATAAACCAGCGACACAATCTACCTCCACAGCATAACGCTCTTAAGGGTGCAAAAGCGAACAGACCGGACGGTGGACATTAAATTGCCACCGTTGGAAACTAGATCGTCGGTCGAGGGGTGTGCGATCACCCGGCCCGGACCGGGAAGTGTATAACTATCGCTTCAACTAGCAACTGTACCTCTGCACTACCTGTTTCCGCACCTGTCCCGTTGCTCATCATTCATGCGCACGTCGTGAGCGAGGGACAACCTTGGCTGGAACGTGTTTCCGCATACGTCCGGCACGTGGAGCCGAGCTAATCGTTGTTTCTAGCAGGTTACAGGTATGGGCGTGTGTGGGTTATTTTTTATTGTATTCCTACTCCTCCGCGTTCCCATACTTCAGGGCAAAATTGGTGGAAATTTTCTCTCGTTCCATAAACAGTCACGGGGAACGAACAGACGAGATTGAACGCGTTGGGTGCGGGCACTGGCAGGAGTTTGATGGTTGGATCGGCGAGAATATTAAACATTCCCATGTCGTTGGAAATATTTCCTTTTTTGTTGGTTTTCCAATAACACTGTGCAGGACCGTTCTGGGAAAACTTCGTCGAACGAATGACTTCGGGCACTGTTGCGTTCCGTTCGCGCTTGTGTGTGTGTGCAACTGACCATAATGAAACATTGCATCCGACGGTGGAAGTGGCTGCACGTGATAGTAAAACGTTATTGCTGTGTTGTGATTGTTCCCCGAGCTACAATGTACGCCAAAAAGGGCAGCTGCTCACGGTGAGCTGTAGCATTTTGGATCATTCACGCAGTTGGAACGAAAAAAAGATTACCTAGCTTCTTAGCGGAAAACGAGATTTTTTTGATTTTGTGATTACAATATAAGAAGAGGGTTGGTTGGTCCCCAAAAGAGATCCAGTTGCCGTGTAGGTTCGGATAACCATTACACCAAGCAAAGAAAAATCGGGCTAGAAATGTGTTTTTCACTCACTTTGGTCGTACTTTTTGCGTATGTGACAGAGCAGCCCGTGTTGTTGGCGACTCCCGTTTATGTGTCCCTTCCGTTTCACCATCCTCCTAAACAACGACTATCGCCCATTCTCCGCATGAGTGTGTCACCTTCTTGCCATGGCCAGAGCAAAAACATCAAAGAATTTTCATAATTCGCCCACTGGTGCATACTGTGTGGGTGGACAGGCGAACGATGGCAAAGCGGATTCTTCCTCCTCTCGATTCTCTCGTTCTCTCTCTCTCTCTCTCTCTCTCTCTCTCTTTCTCTCTCTCCGCCTGCCCTCGGATTGGAAACCCATTTTCAAAGCACGACCAGCAGTTTTCCGATGTCGTCATTGCGGTGGTGGTGGAAAAACATGAACCACGAAAAAAAAACGCACCGCGACCTGCCGACCAGCTCGCCTGAAAAGGTGGAGATGGGAATGTTAAGAAAGCACGCAAGCACCGAGCGGCCAGAACGAACAAGAGACAAAGCTACACCGAAATGAAATATAACACAACCGAACCCAACATTGTTCTGCACCGGGAAGAATAAGTTGAATTTTTTCGACGTTCCTTTCCCTCTCCATTCGCTTACCCCGAGCAGAGAATCTGGTTCGCGCGTTTAGCGCCGGATCAGGGAACGGCAGTCGACACCCGAGGATAGAGATGATTTTTCTTACCGTAGTCGTTATTTTTTCATTTTCCGAAGCTTGGCCGTGTTTATGCCGTTGCTAGCGCGAGGCTCGGGTTTGCTTCGAGCCCGCTGCCGTGTGCCTTTTTTTTTGTTGCTCCAAAATCCTTCGCCGGCTCAAAGAGACGATGATGAATATCTATCTGACGACTGCTGTCTAATGCCATGATTGTGTGATTTTCTCATTACTTTTGAACACTCGTGCATGGCAGATGTACTATCTGCGACGCGTGGCGGCGGTGGTAGGGTGAGAAAAACGAAAGCAGTTCGCATCCACAACACACAACGATAAGCTCAATCTCGGGTTATGGTAGTACTCTGTTTAACTACCTGATTTACAGCGACGTGTTGCAGCAATATAAGCACGAACCGAAGACGGTGTGCGTCACACTCTGCAGTAAAAATAATGCGGCCGTAGAAGAAACAAATAACAGTCGAAACCAACGCACCAAAGTGAGAGGACTGGAACGTATTTCCTGGCCAATTAATGAACTGTAGGAAACAGTGAGAAATGGCAAATTAAATTGCTATTACTTGCCTCCGGGAATTGTCTGAGAAGTTGGTTTGTACTTTTCGTACAATCTGCTGTCAAAATTAGATGTTCCTCGAAAAATTATTGTTAAATTTTACAACCGTTTATATATTGTTTATTCTTGTTAGCTTTGTAAAATTAATCACTTAAGTTAAATATTTTTAACACATCAAAGGATATTAAATAGAGTTATTATAAGCTGCGTTGGTTATGGCATGGACTGGTATTAACTAAAGTTAATAGTGGAAATAACATAACCGAAAAAATCCTATTAAATATCACAGACTCAGAACGTATAATCTGTTCTTTTCTATTTTTTTTCATTTTGCATTAGTAACAAAAATGCGGGAAATAGAAAATATTATAATTTAACCATAAATAATAGTTTTATGCTATACATCCTGCTAGGGGTTTTGCTTATTAATTAACACTATAATTCTTCAGTACTACAGTGTAATATTTCTTGAATACTGTTAAAATCATAATTATTATTATCGATGTAAAAAAGACAAGATCTATGATTTTTTTCTACAAACAGTATTACTTTTCCATTAGCGTAAGACAGTATTCCCAACATTTAGATTGTGTTGGTGTTTCTCGTTACAATATTTAATATACTATCACTAATCATTATGTACATCTCCATGTACTCCTACTGTAACCTACCTGATTTACTTTGTTCGCCGAATGAGGACAAAGAACATCCTATTGCCTCAAATATATCGCACATTAGCATGAACACAATGATATCAAACAAATTACATGCGATCACCCACACAATGTAATCAATTTGGCAACAGGTGGAACACCGCTGGGGGTACTGCCAATGATGCGCTGATGTTCACTGAAATAGCTATTAAATTAGTCCTCTTTTCCCTGTTCGTGTCTATGACAGTACAGCTCCGATTCATCATTCATCTCCGATTCGGTAGGAAGCTGTGGTCATTGGAACTGGCAACATTATGTTTCTCTAATTATCATCGGAAAATTCTCATGTTTGACCCCGTCGTTTCCTCGTTCTCGTAAACGTAACGTGCATCCTTTAGGCGTACGACTACGCTACATTAGGTTACCATTTCGAAGCTTCAGCTTATTCGTTCCCCGAAACGTCCCGCTCGCACTGGCCATTTAGCGGAACTTTACTTCCCTCGCCGCTTTTCGGCGTTTGCCACGTGTATAACCTAGTTCCAGCAGCATCTTGCTCCACTCCGGCAGCTAATGTGTGCAAGGTCGTTTCACATCTAATCCGCTTTCGGCCTGTGCATATGCTGGCCGTACGCATTCGTTCGGCAACGAACATGCTTCTAAGGACCAAAATAAATATGAAACAATGTAATCGGCTTTTGTTTCAAGTTTTCTTATCACAACAGCGCGCGCAATCGTCTCCCGGGAGTCCACCGGTCACTAGCGGTGCGGCAATCTGTTCGAGCCGCGTAACACAAAACCGGACCACCCGGTTTTGGGTGGATCCCGTTCCCCGAATTGGCGTGCCGGTAGGTTTCGCCCAAAGGCTTCCCGGCTATCACCGAGCTGCTGAGAAAAAGGGTCGGTACGGTAGCGGTAGGATACATTATCCTATGCATACACGGTCTTGGCACGAGATTGGGCAAACACGGTGACCTACGCTCTTTGTTCTAGCGCGATCCGGTAACCGCCGCCGTAATCCTTCGGCGTACGGGTCAAGGAGGGACGTCTAGTGGGGCAAACCGTGCACTGCCCGGACAGACTCCATTCCAGCTCTAGGCGGGAATGGCGGTGAAAAAATAAGGAAATTGAATCCGGTGGATGGAGCGTGGTGGAGCGAAATGGAGGGAGACGGAAGGATCTGAAATGAGCTAAAGAGAAACTGAGCCTAATCTGCACGATTCGCGTCACGAGAGAGGCAACGCCCAACAGTATCTCGAGGTGGCAGTAATGGAGCACATAATTTTGCAAACACAATTTGATTGTGCACTTGACGCAAGACGCACTGGGAAGCGAGAAGTTCTCGTATGCGGGTGTCGTTTTCTTCCACGAATCTTGACACCGTGGTAAAATGGTGGTTGACACCGGCTGAAAATGCACAACTAGGACCACGATCGCTCTTTCGTACCCGTTTCGTGCGAGACAGACGCACTGTAAACTGGAAACGTTTTCGGTACATAAAACTGTTAGCAAACTTTCCATTCTGTAACAGTGGTGAATGCATGTGTTGATGTGTGTTTTGTGCAACAGCGTAAACAACAAGTTTCTTTCCCTATTTTTTGTTAAGTATGTGTTGTTTGTGTGTTTGTATGTGTGCGGTTTTCCTAGATCTTCGTTTGAGAAAGTTTCGCCTCCCGTAAAACACATCCTCAAGATGGCATATGATTCTTGCAAGAAGTTAAAGCAAATATAAATATATTTTGTTTTTTTTTTCAAGAAAACTTCCAAGTAAGAGTTTTTTTAGTACGTATTCGGAAAACAAATGGTAACAAGTACCAAATCTGTTGAAATGTGTCGATGTCGGTTTACTAGGTGTGAGAAGATAACTCATGAGTTTAAACGGCAGCATCTTCAAGTACACGAAATACTTGAGACATTTGGAGTAACAACCCATTTTAGAGGTGTCGTTTTTAAACACAGAATTAGAATAGGATAATGCATTCGCACACCGTCTAACTTTTAAATTCTACTACAACCCTATTGCTATTTCTGGGAAAAATGGTTCGGTTGGGATTTGGTACAAATCTTGTCTTGCTTAGCCAACATCACCGGCAATTACGTTTACCGTTCAACTGGAACCCTATCTAAAGACTAACTTAATTCCGATAAATACAGCCACTAATACATAGCCTAGACAGAGGAAGAAAACTTGGCCGTTGAGAAGTCTAATTAAAGGGAACAGTAAATTATGGGATTCACGTGACAGTTTCATGCCCCCTAAGGGGATTTTGTAGGGTGGTAATAAATCCATAATGATATACGCTGTCTCAACATGCAAATGAATATTTCGCCAACACAACGAATCGAACAAAGCTCCAGACAACTATTATTTTTGCGAACAACTTGATAACGATTACCTCGGAATAAGTTTACGTGAATTGTTTACCTCATATGTGCGTTAAATACTTTTTACCAACATCTTAAGGCCAAGAAAGCCAATCGTTTTTGTACCATGCAAATTCAACTCGATCTAATCATGCTACTACCATCCGCTACTGTTACGATATAATCCCATACAAGGTTATGATACAACCTAATAGAACATGTTTATTGAACATACAAATATTTTGCATTTTTCTTTTTTCAAACGGAGACGATATCCATAATGAGTTCTATTTATACGTTAAATTTATTCGTAAGAAATAATAATTATCGATTTATCAGCATAAACATAAACTAGCTTTCAAAAGAACTTGAACTTTTTAAAATAGTGTATCAACAAAAATATATTTACAAACACACTGTCATCGAAATATCTACTGTCGTCACAGGTAGCTCCCTTGTGTAAAGCTCTTTTCCGGGCCATTACGTCGGCCACACCTTGTCTAAATTGATTTAACGTCTTCTCAGCATCAGCAACCGCGTGGTAATCAAATACACTTTCACATGAATGAAGAATTGATGGAATGTGTGTCGCTAACGTCGTGTACGGTATAGCGAGAAAAATGCCACTAAGACCTTCATACCCACGCAAGAAAGACAGATACGTCACCGGGGTGTGTTAGAATGACTTTTATGTTGCTGCTTGTTGAAGAGCGCCTGTGATGGCGCGAAACTCACCGCCGATGTTCGCTTTCGCTGCCGATCACGTTTCGGGCCCTGTGAAGGTTAAAACACGAAAGCGTGGTACAAAAAATAATAGAACGATATTTGTTTTATTTGACTAGCGACAGCGTCAGGTTGATTGATTTCTACGAAATTCTCACTCCCTTCCCCGCGCCAAACACGTGCAACGCGACTCGAATCATTTAGTATGCCGTGTTTGTCCGGCCTCCGTACAGCGGCAACAACGAAGGATCAGAAGCAACCGCGTTTTGTTTATCTTGCTCAATTGATTGTGGAATTTTCTAATTTGCTAGGTGTGAGCTTCTTCGTGGATGGTGCTTTTCAGTGAATTTACTCTACTTAATACACCGTTTTCCGTTAAGGTGCTCCATTTGCTCGGAGCGGCTAAAATACCGCGCTTATGAGGTAGGGTATGTAGTCTGGTAGGTAATTTGGAAGGTAAAAGAAGCTTAAAAGGGCAAAGCTAGTACGACAAAATAAGGACCACATAATCGCCTGCGCAAACGGAGTATTAAGGACGGTCACACTGTTCCGAGCACTAGGAAGTAAAAGATAATATCTGGAGATATACATTGAAGGAATTAGACAAAAATCTAAAACAACAGATTATAAGCTCTTTATCGTGCTCCTTATCCCACTTCGGTAGGATTGTAATTTTCTCATTTCAGTATGCCCTCATCCATCGCAGCACATGGAGTTGACTGTAATCGGTTGTAATTACTCAGGCGACCGTAAAATAGACTCAGGAGATAAAGATTTTAAATAATTGATAAGCCTAATAGAATGAAGTATTCTACGAAACAAAAGACCGCCTTCGTTGTTAATGCATGAACTATAAAATTAAATAGAAGCTACTTAAAGCACGCCACATTGTTTAAAGTTAAAGGGCGTTGCTTAACGATCAATTGACATATTTAATAAAATATTTTCATACCCAAAAGCACCACAACACAAGGCAGTGTTGTAAACGATGAGTTTGAATCAGCGTTGTTTTCAAACTGTTTCCTCATACACATAAATCTATAAAACATTTGATACAATAGCACACGTATCTCACATCCGCAGCACCATCTACTACGGATCATCTTTCAAAAAATGGTCAGAAAGTCTCAATATGCTGTAACGTATTAAAACCCTTTTATGTTGAAGGTAAAATGTATCAAGCAGAAACCCAACTCAAAATGAATAGGGCATCCAACAAATGTTTTACGCTTCAAAGCCTCTGCCTTTTTTCCCATGTCCCTTCGAGTGGAAAACTTCACGGTGTTTTGATAAGAATGGAAAACAAATCAAGTTTAGCAATCAAACTAGCTACGTGTTGAGCAAACATTAGATTTTATTACAAACGCAGTAGCTTCATTTGGTAGGATAAATGAGCATCATGGTAGTAACATGAATCAACTGTATTTATCTATATTAACAGTTTGTAAAGTATGTATTTCACTTACCACAATATCGGGATGTTGAATCTTTGCGGCTCTCTTTTAGGTATTGAGACGTAATAGCAACTATTTCAACGATGGTCTATGTGTAATAATAATGCCATGTTTATGTTTACAACAAGAAAGATCATATTTCGAATTCAACCTGCTAATTAGCACACCAACTAGCAATTATCAATTAAGACCTATCACACGACTACAGTGAAGAGCTACAGTAGTGTAAGTGTTATGAGTTACAGATTTTATTAGAATGCACTCTGTATATTTGAAAAAAAAATTAGTTTTGGTATTCGGTTGGAGTACGTTACTTCACGTACGTCAAAATATGTATTGATTATATTATATAACCATAAATCGATATATAATGACTGCCACTATAAACAGTACATAATTACATGCGTTTAACAAAAACGTCTAAACATGGCTTGGCAATCATTTAATAATTCAGTATGAGATAGTTAAATTGACTCATACGTAGTATATTTCCTTGCACAGTTGTTAGTATCAGAATATGCTTTTCTTTAATAAAGTTTATATCAAGTGTTACAAAATATTAAAAATCATTTCTCTAAGAAGTACTTGAAAAAACATCCGTTAGACTGTATACTAGACAACAAACGGTTTGGTATTTAAAAACACTATATTCCAAACTCAAAGCTAGTGTAAAGTAGCTAGAAGGTTTTTCTAAATCAAATTTTTTAAGTTTCCGTATCACTGTCAACCATTCTCTGTATCACAGTCAACCACTCTGCGAAAGCCTTGGAGCACTTTGTTTACAGCGTTGCTGATGATACGTTACTTTCTGGTACACAGTAAACAACATTGGCGGTATTAAAAAGCTATCATGACCCTTGAACAACACTTTGTACAATGCGCACAATGCTATGATCCCAGCAGGATAGAAACTGACGACGAAAGCTGACCTTCACACGAACAATATTTTCTACGTTCGTCATTCACAACCACAGTGGCATTCAGTGCTTTAACGATGCTTTGACATTCATCTTCTAAAATGTACTAAACATGCGGGTACTGAAATATACCACATTCCGGACGAGATATTTGCATCACTACCAACATTAGAAGGATATCGCAATATGCCATATCATAAAAAAATATTCTGACTATAGAGACATTTTTTGTTGTTGTATTTTATCAATCACTTCTAGGATTGTTTCGTACGAGCTTCCCACGAAATCCTACATGGTACCATAAGTGTACTCATGGGGAGCTTAAACTTGCGATGTAGTGTTGTGACCCTTACTGTGAACCCTTTCATACATAAAAATAATCTTTTACAAGAAAATCAATATCACCTTGTTTGATTTTATTGTGAAGAAATCAGAGCGGGTTTCATTGCATGAGAGATCCAAAAGGGACAAAACCTAACATTAACCTAATTTGTATAATCAATATGTAATGCCGCATTTTGTTTGAAGAAAGATCTCAATTTCGGAGTTTTGAAACAATTTAAAAACTAATTTAAAGCTTCATTTAAACTAATCATTTTGTGAATTATATCTCATTGAACCAACATTCTGTAATTTATTACTGCATTACCAAAAATACCAAAAATGGCAAGAGTTATCATTTTATTTTTAAGACGATTTCATCACACTCACGAAGAAATACAAACATATTATACCGCTTCTCTCTCTCTCTCTCTAACAAAAAATACCACAAAAACGCACACTTTGCAACAATTGACAGAGCAAGCTGCAAGCAAGCAAATCGAAAACATATATCCAAGACGTTCATCTTACCCCTTTCCCGGGTTGTTTCCAATCCATTCCAGTCCTGACAATAAAACTTTGTCCTTTGCCGCTTGCTTGTGTAAACATTTCAGATAAATGTTGGAGCTCCGCCGCGCACATAGTTACGGGCACGTGGAGGATGCCACGGTGATCCTTTAGGAGGGTGTAGCAAGTAGAAGTGAAAAAATATAATACACCTCCGTTACACAGCGTAACAGGAACGCGCTGTTCCACCCGGTGCTAGTGAAGCAAAATCTTTTCCATTAGTAAAAATGCAATTTCATTCAATCATCGTCATCGGGCAAGGTAGACTGCGGGGTACACTATAACGTTGGTGGAGGTGAGACGAGTTATTTAGCAATGCAACGGCGGATGGTTTCATAATCATCATCGGTTTAGTGCTAGCGTTGCCAGATTTTTTGCTACTCATGTGCACTGGAGAACCAGTTGTTCTGTGCACCAAACACCCAGTCCGGTACCTGTACGCTAGATTGACAAGGTTACATCGCATGTTACCGCATCAGAGCGGACTAAGCAACGGAGAATGTCGCGTTGTTACTGCTCGTGTTCGTTTGAAGTGCACGAAGTGGAACAAGCAAAACTGTTGAGTTCATGGCATCACTTCCAATTATTTTCCAACTGTTTTTGATTCGTTGTGTAAGAACTGTACCAAAAGCAATTTAGACAAAGTGGTTTTTAATCAAAAATAAAAGCGGTTGTTTAACTTGATTTCAACTACTCGAATTTAAATAGATAGTAGAAATTACTATACTCGGAAACAGATCGGTGCACTCGCTTTCCCATTTTTCCGGATTCAAAGCGTGATAGCCAATGTGACAGTTGAAGCTGTAAAACCCATAAACATTCCAAGGCAATTTCGGAAATAGCCATTGACAGTTCTCCCTCGGGGTAGAACGCGTTCTAAAGCATCAACAACGGTTGAGATACGAGAAGGCTCATTCAAGGACTCGTCATAGTATCTGTCGGTTCGCTTTTTTACCCCGTTCGCTCTCTCTCTCGCTCTTTCTCTCTCTCACTCTCTAGTCTTCTCCCTCCGCACCGTCTCCGTCTCTAACACGGTCGTCTGGAACACACTGGAACCCCATAATACCATCCCGACTTGTCGGTTTTCCGCTCCGGAAAATGAGTGGATCGTTTATTGATCTACATCTGACACACTTTCCCGAGCCGGTTGCAACGGTGTTGCACGAGCGCCCTGCCGTTTGCATAAGCATTGACCATGAGATGCACCATAAGATGGGAAAAAAGAAATCCACCGTATACACCAACACATGCGCTGGTTGTGATAGAACGGCTCGACACACCGATGTTCGACACACCAACATCGTCCAGTGACAGGCTGTAATCGACGAAAATTGTGAAAACACATACCCAAACCACGGCATCATTTTCCGACACACGGCTGGACGTCATTCGGAGCGTGTTCCCCGTGTAAGCAGTGCCCGAGTACGCCTAGGCCTAATGCTAGGCCCGAACCCACGTCAGCATCAGCCGTCGGAACCGTTTCGCCAAGGATGCGAGTGTGTGCATAGCAGTACACTTTCTGGATCAATGCCGCATACAGAAAGTCGAGGAACGTGGATGTTGGGTGAGGCCAAATGAGTGGAGGAGCGTCCTTTTTCTCCACCGATCTTAGCTCCCCCGAACGTCCATCTGTTCCGGCCACAAACTTAGGGGCAGTTGGAAAAACCACTGCTGATACTGCTGTTGGATATTATTGCTATTAATAGCATCGCTGCCATTACCTACCCACACACACGCATGCTGGGAGGGTCAACGGAGCAGGCAGTGTTACACTCCATCCTCTGCTGCTTCTTGCGCTTGATTAGTGTTTATACAAACTTACACTCGGAGATCAGCAACACTCATATGCCAATCATTCCAGCCCATGTATCGTTCTGGGAACAGCTGAACTTGGTACATGAAGAATTTCCGTCACATTGACATGGAAGTACACATACATACACATCAGCAGATCCCACAGTGCAGATGACAAGGACAATGTACCACATCACACTGAAAAGATTAGAGTGTTTTTACAGAATTTTAGTATGCAATCTTTTGATAATTGTGTTAGTTAAATAAGAAAATGACGAGCGTAAGTTTGCTATCCTTAGCTATGTGATACGCAATCTGAAATGATCTATGAATGAATTGCCTTCATTGCCTTGTCTTCAATAGACAATCTAGTTTGGATTGGTTAACAATCCTGTCACATGCAAACCGACGATGAAACCAACACACCAACTGGACAGCTCTTACTTAGCTACAAATGAAAGCTATAAATCTCTACCCACCATAATGCGCATACATGTACGATGTTTCACAACAACGCACGCTGTCATCGGTGTACGTTCGAATAGAAAGTGGACAAAGTCTGTATCTGTTTAATGCCGCTGATTGACGCCATGTCTTTCATCGTCATACAAAACTTGCTTCTTTCTTCCTAGGTCAGATCCGTTTTGAGAACATGAAGCGTACTTGTGAAACGTACAAGTATACGTAGATTGGTGTTCACAAATCACTAATTGTTTGTAGTGAGATAGTGATGGTTTGTCTAGTTGGTTAAAAACATATTAAGTAAATCTTCCATCACATTTCCGATTGAATCACTTCAAATCAATTCATTAAATCATTTTCTATCGTTATAAATATTTCCTTGAAAATGGTCATTGAGGCTCTACTGTCAACGTTTCTATTATAAAAACATAATCATAGGTCCCACCTCATACCGGAATAAGGGTTTGAAGAAAATTGGAATGATTACGGTCATATTAATTTTTGTTAATTAAACATAAACAGTTTAGTGCAATTGAAAACTAGCAGATGGTGTAAAGCACATGACGCATAAACACGTTTTATGAGGGAACCACCTTGTATAAGGTAAAAAAGGATGGGTATTTTCCAGTTTATAACAGGCACTAAGGTTTCCATTGTGTAGAATCAGTGAACATCAAGAGAAAATCATGCGTCTACTACTTTTCCCTAGTGCTGCCAAGTGTGATTTTGCCGCGCAGTGTGTACAAAACTACATTGACAAAATCAAGCCAGCTCTCGATGAGCATAACTGTGATTCAGCTATTTTCGTAAACGTCTCATTTGTCGCTGGAAGCTGTTCCGAAGAATATAAACCAACTGTGATTCTTGGAATGTCTCGTCAGCGCGCACGTGTCCCAAAATTGATGTTGACTGTATCTTTCAAATACTGATTCATGATGTCAAAAATTAATATTAATATTTCATACTCCTTCATAAGTAATTCATGAAACTCTATAAATTCCATAGAAAATCAACTTTAAACGATCTCATAAATACGGTTAAGATACTAAACAGGATACCAACTTAACGTTGTTTAACATTCTCATCCTGTAAACATCAGCAGCCATGAAGACGAAACAATAGTCCGCAGAGAGTTCAAAGCCAATAATTTTCCAATCGTTTGCCTTGTGCCGGTATTTCGCATCAAACGTTGCAGGCAAAAGTTTTTTCGGATTATATTCGGTCACAAATTACGATGAAACCGAGGCCCACGAGGTACTGACGATGGTCGTCAAAAAGTGCTAGAGCATCCAATTTATGTCTTCGCCGCGATCCACGCACGTTCGCTCCCATATTGCATTCCGTTGGGAATATGACACTGACGGGATTTGGCTGAAGGCAGCAACCGTTCCCCACTCGCTATGAGCACTTCTAACGCATGATGGGAAGTACTGATGAACTTTTCTGCGTCTTTTAGAACACAAAATGGAGCTTTATGATTGTGATAGCGTTTGATGAAAGACGTGCTTATTCTTCAATAACAATTTGTTTGAGCTTTATGTTTGAGGTATGTTATTATTTACTAAGCGGCATTCTATCTTCCCTCTTGTCTACATGGGTTTGGCACGGTCACATTGCTAATTGGTTGTAATCGCCTCTTTCTGCTTCGGATGATTGAAATTACATCACGATAAAAAGTGTGTTGACACCAAGCTTTCCCATTCCTAAGCAATGTCTTAGAAATAATTTAATTACAGCTCCACTTTTTCGTTGAAACGAAAATCAAACCTTTTCCGCAACGATGCACTCAACGAAGCCCTTCACCGACACGCAAACACACCGTTTGGTTTTCTTTTTGTCTAAGCTTATCTCCTTCCACAGATTGTCATCCACTGCCTTACTTCATCTAATAATTACCTTCGGGGAAACTTTTGCTGTCTTTGAAAAGAACACCACCCTCAAAGTTCTTCTCATTTGATCTTTCTTGCGTCTTTCCTACCTGGCACGCTTGTTCCATTTTTCCGCTTTCCCACGACCGCGGCAATCGCTCACGAAGCTGGCTCGTTCGTGAACATGAAAACGTTGCGAGTTATTTTTCACTTCACTCCCCTGTCATTTTGCAAACACATAAATACCGAGGAGGGAAAAGAAACAAAATTGGATCCTTTATTTTTCACGCGTCTGTCAAAATTGTTGCCTTCTTGGAGCGTGGAACTTTTTACGCATAATTTCACGTAGCATCGTCGCACGGCTCCCAACAAAAGCTAATGCTCGGAACGTAACATTATTTATTGCTAGTGATTAAATATACTTAATAGATTCTACAGCATTTTAATGTTGTTGTGATTTTTTAAATCATTTAAACTTGTTTTTCATTTATTGTATATAAAAACAACAATATAATTCATTATCTGACTTTGTTGCATTGTAGCATAGAAAAAGTGCTAAGAAAATGACATTAAGAATTTTAAAAATTATACAATTTTGTTCAAAAAATTCTAGTTCAACTGTTACATTTTTTAACGTACGAAGTAAATTCGTGTACTGAACTTCTTACATTTTCGATTAAATATTTTTCACTACTTATTCTATAAATAATTTTCTATACATATTTTTATTTATTCATTACATTACTTTCTATTTTTATTTATTTTATGATTTCTTGATCTTCAATCATCGAATTTCATTTCCAATGCAATGTGAAACTCTCCAACATTGAAGCGATGAACCAATACCGAAAGAACACATCATTTTTCGATGGACCAGAATTCCGGGAACATATCATTTTTTTAACACAACTCTCTCTTATTCAAATCTACAAAAACGAGCTGTTGCAGCAATTTCCGCCAACAGGATCAACACATTCATGATCCATTAATGAAACCGAATGAACTGTTCTTGAAGAATCATTGTAAAGTTAACGGAAAAGGCAAACAGAGCGACTAAGCTCCTCTGCAAGCCGGATTTCACCGGAACAGGGAAGAAATATTGCTAATGTAACAAACAGCATCCATTTGCTCGTGAGAAACAAATGAAACTGGCAGATATTTATTGCTCCATACCGGCCAGTGGTTCTGCAGCTGCAGCAACGGTTTCCGGTTCGGTCAAGTGGCTCTTACTTTCTTACTGGCAAGTATCACTCTGCCCTAGCGTTTCGAAAAGTGCCTCTCAAACCGATAGACGAAAGTCTGAGTCGAAAGATACAAACAAATTACATCGCTTTCATCGGCCACTCCACCTCCCGCAGCTCCCTTTTTCTCTCAAACCGATTCATCCCCGTACACCACGGTCATTCCGATGCAATTGGAAACTATCGAACACCGCTTTGCACACTTCATCTGGCAAGTTAATCGCAATTCGCATCCGAAACGTCGTTCGACGATTACCGGAGACTCATGCTTTTACTGAGGTACGCTTCAACATGCGCTGATTGTTTCTCGATTTCATGGAGAATGCAGTGCCTTTTCCAAGAAGAGATAAGCTTAATTACTAGAACAGGTTCTATTATTTACGATTTAGTTCATCACCAAAAAGGCACTGATGGAAGCGATGATGTATGCGGAAGGCAAAATAAGTGAAAATGTTTCATTTCCAACTGATTTGAAGCGAAAGATGGTCGAACGGTATGATTGTTATCTCACACATTTGCATGTGTTAAAAAAGGCACCTTTAAGGGTAGAGAATTGTTAAGAAACTTTATTTGTTAAATTTACTCGAAAAGAAAACTTCCAGGTTTCTATTATACTACTGACAAGGAAACAATCACACAAATTGAAAAAGTATATTGTATTAAGTATCTTTCAGGGCTAAAATGAGGTTTCATGTCCAAATAATATCGAAACAATATTTACATGAATACCTAGCTATTAACTTCTACTTTCCTGTAATGCAAAAAACGTACATACTATATGTGCGTTTAATGTTGAACATACAGCACATTCTATGATTTAGTTTTTTAACTAAAAAATGTAATCTATGAATTTTCTTAAAAAAACGTATTCATAAAAACGATGTCCTTGCGTCTCAATCTGAGTGAAACTTACTGGAAACATGTGGTTTTTCTTAAAATAATTCATTCGCTAAAAGTGTTGTTTATTGCGATGTTTTCTACATCATCATCAACTATTTAAACACTTTCGTTATTTTGGTCAACAATTCACACAATTCTGCAGTAAACCGATGGTAAACGAATGTAGGAATGTTAAATAATATTATAAGATCCTTTAAAGAAAACATGAAATAGACTATTGACATTTTTTCCGACCTTTTCACGGTCTCTTAACATCCATTGTAACACGCACTGATTACACGTAATTTTCAATGGCAAACGAGTCACATTCTCATTAAATCCAATAAAATCCCAACCATTAAAACATCCCAAATCCACGGTAATCGAATATACGATTCGCTTCCACTTCAACCAGTTCAAAACCCTTCCTGAGCGACCGATCGCAATCAACTTCAAAAGCCATTTGCTGGTGCCTTCATAATCTGTTTCACCAGGCAGCTTTACCGACCGTAACAGACCTCATTAAAAAAGCTAAAATCTGTAATAGCACGTCATCCTGCCGGCATCGCCTTGGCCCTCAAGCGTTGGGCTCGCTTTCTTCGTCAATGAACCGTCGGTGCAAATGTTGGCAGTCGTTACCGAACCCGATTGGATTCAATTTAAAGATAAATGGACAGCAAACAAAACGCTCACGTGAAGCCGCCGCTCGACAGAAAACCATCAGTCATGTCCGTACGGAGGCCACCCGATCCCGGCAAGCCGTATCCGGAAATGGAGCCGTCGCTCGCCGAAACGATAACACTTCGGAGCACCGCGCAGAATCATGATCATCGGTTTTCGCCATACGGTTGGCTTGTTGATGTGGGTTTTCAGCCGTGTCTGCCGGTCCATTAGAGGGCTAAGCTCCCGGATACCGACAGTGAGGTCGTGTCCTACGTTTCCAAATGCGTCTGACGGGACGAATGCTTACCTTTAGAAGCGCTTGAAACAAAACATATTTTCCCATTCTAGTATTTACGCTTTAATTTTTAATGTACGACCAGAAAGCGTTACTGAGTGTTTCCGATAGATTAGCTCAGTATAACGCAATTAGATGTCGATGATTGACTAGAAAAATCAAATCAAGGCCTTCTATTCGTAGGCCTATGTAGGGTGACTCCAAAAGTAGGATAAGAAACGAAAACCACTTCTTCAGATTAAAACAAGCGCTAGGAGATATTTTCGAGAAAAGGATCACCGCACCGAAAACTGTCACTATCGGCGAAGACATTCATCATCGTCTTTGTGCAGCAGCGCTGACAACAATTCCAATCCATTATCCCAACCGCCGCCCATTTGTCAACAATGGTGCCCACACAGCGGACGACTTGTTCTCAATTAAATTCAATCAAAAATCCATTCATCAATGCAAACGCGGCGCAGCCGATCCGTCAGCATCCCTTTTGGTCGACGGGACTGTGCTGTAGTAAATAAATCTCTGCGAAAAATTTAAATTGTTATTCAGCCGCATACGGGCACCACAGCGGCTGCGATTTGCGGTTTGTGGATAATATCGTCACAAATCTGGTCCAGACCAGCTCAGCATTGCTCACCGTAGCATTTCTTTTTTATTTCTTCAAATTGTTCCACCATGGGCACTGATACTAAGGGCGTTTATTTGTGCTGCGAGATTTTATTAATTCGTGCCCATCATTTCATTTAACTTTTTACATTAAAACTTTTGCCTCCACCGTCCTTCCGCCGGATGATGCCCTCATTATATTTGGCCTCCTTCCCGCAAAACAATCGCAGCTGGAGCCAGAAGCGAGCCAGCATCTTTGAAATAAACTTTGGCAACCGTGCAAAATGTCCACCACAACAGACTTCATGTCAAAATCGTGTATGACAACAGATTTTCGTTACAAACTGCAGACTAAATAGTTGAAACATGTACCACAATTAATTCTACAATCTCACTCTGTTCCTTTGACATTGATTCGATCATGTTTAGCTGAGCTTGTAAGGCAACCTGAACCTAAAATCATCTAATGATAAACCACTAAAAATTGTGCAGAGGTTTACACATAAACTGCAACTAAAGAGAACTCGAATTACAGAGAAGCAACGAACACTTTGAATCAAAGTAGAAAAGAAATCAAAGAAAGTAGAGCATCAAACATTTTAAACATATGACCTTAACATATATCATTTTTGTTATGTTAAGTGAACAATTTTTTTATTATGACACTTCTACCATACTCTTGACCTCTTGGTGCAAAAGAATGCCGTTATTAGAGTTACCTATTGCTCAGAAACCTCGAACATGCTTGCAAGAACGAATATTTTCTAATGAATTCAATTATAATGTATAAAATATGTTTAAAATTGTATATAAAATATTACACTGACAATGGCTGTATTTTTTTTGGGACTAAAATAGTTGTACACAGACATGAAAAGGGTGAATGAACAAATTTTATAAATATATCTTAATGCAATGGAATAATGTGATATTCTACTTCAGTCTATTAATATAAAAAAAATATAATTTAAGAACTCTATAACATGCATTATAAATGTTTTACTTTTTTATAAGAAAATTCAAATATTTAATTTTAAACAAAATGCAAATGAATGATAAAGATTTAGCTAATAATACGAAACATGTGTTCACTATCGAAAGGCACACACAGTTTCCAGCTGTGTGCAATGATTTTTAGATACACGTCAATAGAGTACCGTCGGTCACCAATTATGAACACACATCCATTAAAAACTATGACTCAAATCCAACGCCGAACTTTATGCGTTATTCAGCACCACATGGCTCTATCGATTCCAGGAAACCTAGAAGCCAACAAGTGCCAAGTAACAGATTGTTCCAACCTGCAACCCACCTAGTGTGCCTTGCCATCTTGTGCAAACACATGGTTAACGCACAATGCTCTTCCTTACCCGTGAAGAAAACATGTCACCTAGTCACTCCCACCACCACCTCCCCACCCGCAAACCGTTTCACAATCTCGAGCTCAGCACGTCGGATCTCGTTCGACTTATAGCCTACAACCAAATGACGGACGACGATCGTCGTAGTAAGAGACCGCTCGTGCTGTTTTCCCTGCACGGGATAGCGCTAACGCTGTGCTGCTGCTCGGTACGTATATGGCAACCGAGCAGCTTGCCGAAAGTTGCGACTAAAGGGAAATAGCTTTTGTTGAACTTTATCAGCCACAAATTGAATTTAGGTGAACTATGCGGTTTTACGTAATATCAATAAACGGGCACCGAGCTCGTCATTGTCGTGCTGGAAGTGCTTCATTGTTTCTTTTACGCTCGTGCATAAAAGTGGCACCGGCGTGGCGTCATGAATGGATTCCGATGGGATAACCTCAAATGCCACAAACCACATCCTCCCCACGTCCCAGTGCCCGGCTGTGGGCTTCGGTAATTGTGGCTGTCTGATTGCACACTACAAACACACTCAAGAAACGTACGTTACGCTACGATACGCGGCAACGGTGGTGAAGAAAGTCGGCCGTACTGTAACCGGCAGCGTTTGCGAATCACGGCTGCGGTGCTGGAAGGCTGCTGCATTGTCAAAGAACTTAACCCCTCTCCCGAATGCACACTGCAGCCTGCCTGGTGGTATTAATGTGAGCTTGGATAGTCAATTACTTATTGAAAGCGTGCCAGTGGTTTGGGCGGGGTTGTGTGTGATTGTGCTTGCGCTGAGTAGCAGCATTTTTCTCGGTAGCTTTTATTAGAAACCGGTGACGTAAGCGGAATGGGAGCATGGAGTGAATATCATCATCATGTTTAACGTATGTTAAATTTAGTAATAAGCCGTACCTTGCGCCTTAAAGACACGAATATATAAATATGCTGTATTTCTGACTACAGACTGGTTGTATAATTTTTTTCAATATTTCAAGCAACATTACAATCAAAGCTGATGTTGACCATCTTAAGACAACTGTTTTATGTCATATTCAATACAAATTACAAATATGACAATATTTAATTAAATATGACAATATTCAATTAAGAATAAGCATCACACTTATGTTTCATTTTCGGGTAAATTGTTGTAGCGTGTAGCGTTTTGGACAATGGTTCAAGATGGTTTTACTATACTGTGGAAACAAATAAACATTTCGGCGATTTATAGGAAATCTCCCGCGAAGAAATCAATATACAAACTAGAATAACCACGTTACATTACGGATTATTTTGTTGCTTTTTGATCCTTCTTCCTGCGAAGCACTAATTCTGAACCAAACTCTAACTAAAGATAGACAAAACTCATGCCTACACTCTGCTGACGATTTTAGATAACAAAAATAATGAAAGATTAGATTGTTCATGTTTATCATGTACTATAAATTTGATCATATGCATTCATTGTATCATCACTTGTATTCTAACACAAAAAGAATCTAAAAATATAAGGTAAATTTTCAAAATGTGTAGTCCTTGTAATTCAGCTATTTAAGTAAAAATAAGTAACAAATTCGTGTATGTAATAAGTTTACAATTGACATTATGTTATGCAATACAGCGTAAAAATTTTTCGTTGTATATTTGAATTTAATTTTCCTACCATTAACAGATAATACAGTATACTACGCTATTTATTCCTAAAAAAGGAAAAGGATTGTCTTTACCTAATTAGGAATCCAAAATAAAAAGCTCTCACGCTAACAGCATGACGTCTTTGCCCCGATTAAGCGTATCTCATTCTACATTTAATAATCATAATTCCGCACCATCAGCTGGAATGGTCCTGCGATGGCAGTATTATCTCACTTGAAATACCACAAAATCTTGTCCATAAATTATGTCTTTACCATTCTGCAGACGCCGGCGCCCATATAGGCGACCGCATTCAACAACTTCACAAACCACTCGGCATGGAAAATAAATACGGGCAATATGGTATCATCCCGTGATGAAATGTTAAATCCCACATTTTATCGATAGCATCTTGCCGGTGAAAGCGTCTCGCTGTACCTAATCGCCTCGATGATAGCACAAAAAAATAATATAACCACCAAAAAAAAACAGTGTGGAACGGCAAGTCTGGTCGCCGCCGTCCCGGTGCACGATAATCCTTGTCAGCACGAGACGCTATACGCCTAGGACAGTAAAAAGCTACGCTTTTTGGAATTCACTACCCGTTACTGCACCGTTTCCGGAGACTTTCTGACCCATTCTTCAGCATCCGTTCCATTTTAGCTTCATCCAGTGCAGTTTGCTTCACCGCTTGTTGATTTATGCAACATCATGCTTCTCCCGAAAGATTGGTTTCCTGTTGTCCTGAGCGTCTTTTTCAACATTTTTTGCTACCGAGTGGCAAACCGTTGACCGTCTTCTTTAAAGTAACCGAAGTCGCTTGGTTGTGTACATTCAATGTGAGCTAAATATATGGTTGCAAACGGTTGCACAAACCTGACCACTCAATCGATTGCATTATCAGACGATTCAAGACTTTATTTTACCACAATATTTATTTATTGTTAAACAAATGCTCGATAAATACAATAAAGCTCGAACTATTTTGTCATAAAAATACAATACTAATAAAAAACATCTGATCAGCGTTACGTCACATGTCGTTAATGATGGTTGAGTGAAAGCATTATCGAGGCCTTTTTGCAGAATGCTATGAAGTGTCCTGCATCGCGACGATAAGTGATTGATTATCATAAATCAATCATGATGCTTTAACGAATTCAGTTACATAACACTCCAGATGAGTGTACTCTTAAGGGCTTGCAAAAACGATCGTGTAAACGATAACTTAATATTTATTTGATTATTATTGGCAATTCTTGTTAAAACACCTGTGTCCAAGTTTCGTGAATATTAAATAGATATTTATCAAACGATTCCATGAGAATGTGATGTCATATAAATCTGCACTTTATTTGTAATAGAAACTTTGTGCAACATATCACCTAAGTAATAATGATTGGTACTCTTATTAGAACCACTCATACTGAAATATATTTTAGATCTATTAGATTCTATATTGAAGACAGCGAAAAATATAAAGAAAGATAGTTCATCAAATAGAACTCGTGGGAAACAACATATTTTTGATAAAAATTATCTCCTTTAATAATTTCTACGGACTCTCAAACATTTTATTAATCGTTTATAAGGAAATGATAAATTTACCATAGTCTCAAAGAATAAATAATATTATAGTTTCTTGCATAGCGACCAACAACATGGTCCAACCAGGGGTGTGAACGAGATACAAAAAAAAAATAAACTGTATTCGCTTATGAGGGTTAATCACTCCTCGCTGCAAGGGTACAATTTACTACTTATTTACTACTATACCACCGGATGATAGTAATGATGGTGGGAACCGATAGAAACTCTCGTAGATTTTCCTCCTGTTGGACTAAATTTCTTCCTTTAAGACAAATAATTTATTTAACAATCGCTCAAAATTGGACGTAAAATAATGTCGTTCTCAAACTTGCTACGAAAACTCTTCCTAACTCGCCAACGCTCCTCAAACTCGTCAAATCGCAATCGCCATCATCATTGTCACGCGCCTGGGA
The DNA here is from genome assembly GCA_000473445.2 of Anopheles farauti. NCBI lineage: Eukaryota > Metazoa > Arthropoda > Insecta > Diptera > Culicidae > Anopheles > Anopheles farauti. The sequence continues at coordinate 6,789,632 of KI915044.1, forward strand.
AAGTGTTCACCAATTTATTAGCCTAATATAAACATATGTTCAAGTAAAACCAACCGCTCAACCAATGACTAAAACGTATTTTCCCTCCCAAAAAGCATCACGACACAATAAAGTGCACCCCCGTTTGTAGCTTACACCCGCACGCAACCAAACATTTCCCGTACCAGTGCCATTACATACAGTGAGTCAAAAAAAAAACAAGCCGACACAAAACCACGGTCCACTCCGTTGCCAACGAGCAGCAGCGCACTCTTTGCAGTCTCCGGTTCGTTTTCGTGCGCGCCTGCTGTGACCGAAAAGTGCGTCCGCATGGTGACAATAATCATACCCATCTACGTAGTGATAGTCGTGTTCGTCACGCTACTGGTAATACTGTAGCGAGCGGGCGTGCGAGCGGACGAAACACCCCTACCGCCCCGTTCCCAAATGATCATCCCACCCGGCCGTGGCACGATCGTATGCCGATGTTGTTGCACCCGGCGCTGGTACAGCTGTGCTGGTGCTGCGTGTGCCACCGTTGCTGCTTCTGCCGCTTGTGCCGCTTCTGCTACACCGCCGCCGTGCGCTAGACAGACAATCCGCCAATCGTGAGCTGCCGAGTGTTGTTTCGTTCCGTGGGCTTGCATTCGTTTCGTTCGGCCGGGCGGTGGTTCGGTTTGGTGCGAGCGCATTCACGCATCTCGTTTCCGCCAGCAGGCCGCGGCTAGTACTGTGCCGACAGTGCTAGACGCCGCCGAGCGCCCAGGGTCGCCATAGCATCGACACGCAGATATCCCCGGGGCCAGAACGCACCGGTGCGCACAGCCAGCGGGACGTGGGCGCAACGCAGACCGGCGATCATGGCGAAGGTATCGGCCAGCACGCACCAGGACCCGGCCATCATCGACATGATGGAGATTAGCAAGAAGCGTCCGCCGAAGCTGAAGTCTGCCGATCGGACCGTGTCCATGCGCATCGACAACTATTCGCCCAGGAGTGGCGGTGGTGGTGGTGGTGGTGGTGTTGGTGATGCAGGAGGAGGCGGTGGAGTCGGATCTTCCGCCGGTGGAGTCGGATCGTCGGGTGGGCGGGAAGGCGGGAGTGGTAGCGCAACCGGTGGCAGCAGTCCGATCATGCTCGACCAAAGCCTGATCGTGCACCACAGTCCGGTCGAGCGGTTGTCGCCGATTCCGATGCAGAAACACTCGCCCGATCCGAAGGTGTTCTTCCGCAGCGAGGCCTCGCCGACGTCGCTGAAGGTGGAGGATCCGTGGAGCATCGCCCGGAAGCAGTTCCGCCGGTCGGACACGCTGCACGTGTACTCGCCCTCGATGCACCAGCTCCGCAAGGCCACCTCGTTCCATTCGCGCAGCAACAGCGGTGGCTCGAACCCGGACGAGATAGTGGCCGCCCCGATCATCCGGCACAGCAGCGTACGGCACACACATATCTACCCGCGCGAGTATCTCGTCAAGCAGGACAGTGGCGGTGGGGTGAGCAGTGGCGGCGGCGAGGACGACGACGACGAGGAGCTGAAGGTGGCGGCGGCGGCGGCGGCCGCAGCCGTGGCCAACTACCGGCAGCACTCGCCGAACGTGGGCGCCAATCGGCGCAACTGCCACATGCACCGCTCGTTCAACGACCAGCAGAAGCGCAATGCGGCCTTCCTGCGCCGGGACTCGGTGAAGTTCCACTCGCTCGGCGAGGACATGCCGGCGGAGGTGGTCGATCGGAGCCCGCGCGAGGCGAAGAAGTTCAGCTCGGCCAACGCGTCGCTCGAGAACGAGATCTACCGGTCGCGCAGCAACAGCCGCACGGACAAGAAGGGTGGCGAATCGTTCTCGGAGTTCGTCAGCCGGCAGAATAGCAAAAAGTATAACCAGAAGAACAGCACCACCAGCCTGGACCAGGCGCTACCGTACGTGGGCGGTAGCGGTAGCGGCAGCTTCCGCCGGTCGCTCATCCAGCACTCGAACGCGCACCTGCTCAGCCCGAACCCACCGTTCCTGGACGACTTCAAGCCGCAGAAGTCGCCGATCTTCGACCAGAAGAAGTCGTACTCGCTGCGGTACAAGAACGGGCGGCAGGATGCGCGCGACAACTTCAAGGCGAAAAAGTCGAAAAGCTTCATCGTGGATCTGGAACCACCGCCGCCGGCCATCATCAGCGCGACCGGCAGCCCGTACCGGAAGGATAGTATGGCGTTCACGCCGGAGGAAGCGGACAAGATCTACAAGGCGTCCCGCAAGCTGTCCTCGAACCTGATGCTGGACGACATCGGCCGGACGGACATCTCACCGATCCCGATGGACATCATGGACATCAACTACGGGGTGATCATGAAGACGTACCAGATGAACCGCCAGAAGTCGCTCGGGGCGTCGCGCAAGGGGCGCCGGAAATTCGCCGACAAGAAGCTAACCGGCAGCAGCTTCGACGACGATACCGAGTCGTCCAAGAAGCGCAAACGCATCGTGTGCATCGTGATGACGGTGTTCGTGGCGCTCGCCTTGTTCAGCGTGCTGGCGGTGCTCGTGACCCTCACGCACACCAGCTCCGGCGGCTCCAGCACGTCCACCCAGTCCAAGACGCAGTATACGTTCGCGCGCGACACGCCGATCCACGCCATCCCGACCTACATGGTGTCGAAGGACTCGCCGAAACACTACAACGGTGCCAATTGATGCGGCAACTTTAGCCGCTCGCGCCCACTGAACGCACCCGTGTCCCGGTGGCAGGCACGGGGCAGCGGCAGCAGTGGGGGCGCGGGCGGCGGTGCGATCACCTCCGACACGATCGTGTGTTTGGTGGAGCAGCACAGTTAGTAGCGCCTGGGGCGACGGCGTCGTCGGCGGAGGCGGCGGCGCCGTCGCCGGCGTAGCGTACCGAGCGATGAGTCCGTCGCCGGGCGGGAGATGGTGGTGGTGGCGGCCGGAGCAGCAGCAGCAGCAGCAGTGGCCGCAGTCAACAACCGGGGCGAGGCTAGCGCGAACATAACAATATCCAACGAAGTGCCAAGGACGACCCCGGCGCAACGCACGCGTTACGCACGAGGGCGGCCAACTTTTTTTAGAAACAATCTCAACGCAGGAGGACGGCGGCGCAGGCGGCGAAGGAGGAGGCGCGGTAGCAGGCACCACCGCTCGAACCCGACCAGCACTGAACCGGTGGGCGGAGGGCGGTGGCCATGGAGTCCACGGCGGGGCCTAGCAGATGCCACCGAGCTTACCAGATAGGAGTGTGCTTACGTGCAAGTGGGATAAAGGAATGGTGCGGCTAGAGCGATTGTGCGTGTTTACGAGCGAGAGCGGTAGAGGGCGAGTGGAAGGAAAAGGAATCAAAAGCTCTAGCGCGAACACGACTGCAGAAAGTGTGCCCGGTCGGTCGGTCGGTCGGTCGGTCGGTCGGGTTGAACGAAGCCACCACGACACCACGGCACAGCTGAGGAACAATCGTACAGCGCAGCATATACGATACAATAAGTGGAACTAAACTAGTGCAACTACCATTGGATAACAAAACAAACTAGCAAACAAAGTATAACTATAAACGCAACGTAACAAAACGTAAACATTACTCTAAAGGAAGCAAAAAGACATGCTCGATAAGCGGCAAGCGGCAAGCGGCGACCGAGGCGGAACGATGCACGCAAATTAATCGATAAACATTTTAATAAGTAAACACAAAAAAACACACACACATACACAAAACAAAGCCCCCAAAGCTAACCCAAATATAATCTAAACAAAACAAACAAAAAAGGAAGCGCATACTACTAGTGAAAAAAAAACAACACAGTTATTAATCGAAACAAATCAAGACATACAAAACGCAACAAAACGCAGCATCTAATCCTAACGTACGTCACGTCAAACAGTAAATGAAACGTAAGAGTAAACAGTCTCAAACAAATAACCATTAAACATTAAAACTCACACAGACACACGCGCATACACATGCACACAAACAAACAAAGGAAATCAAATCTTAATCAAACGCAAAAGCATCACCATAAAGAAACGAACGTAAACAAAAACAAACTTAACCTATGCTAAACGAGTAAAACATATATTAAAGAAAAAGAAAAAACAAAGATAACCCATAAACATAAACTCCATGTGCGCAATCGTGTAGTTGAATGGTGGCAGATATAGTGGACAACCGTATGGTGTATTTTTTATAACGACAAAACGACAGTGGCCCTCGACGATGTGTTTCGTCTCTTGCGCCTATTGTGTGTTGGTTCGACAAGGGGCATAGACCGTGCCGTCTTTTCGTTTGGGTACGAACGTTCCGAGACGTTCCGAGACGCCGTAGAGTTTCGTGCTTATTACCGCCGTGGTGTGCTTAATGTCATTTCAAACAAAACACAGCCGTGTGGAAACGGTGTGAAATTGCGAACATGCGTGCACTCGTAAAGCGCTACTGTAGCCGTGAAAACATCATCGCTATCGTTATCGCCGACATCACGCGGCAATGTGTCAACGCCAGTGGCCTTAAGGAAGAGCATGGTATAGTCTACGAACTGCAGAAAAATGCATCGATAAAGTGTCCCGACCGTGTGAGTGCTAGTCCGTGTATTAACGAGAGATTTATTTCACTCATTTCACCCCTAATAACCGTGCAATCCTGAGGAAGCATGTCTGTCGTCAGACTGTAGTCATAAACAAATTACGTTGCACTTCAGCATATACCGAGATGGAGCGAGTCTTGTAGGTAAGTGAAAGATATTGTTGGGAAAGAGAGTCTTAAAGCCATATTAACTTACGTTTGCTTATGTCAATTTATGTACGTCGCTAACCGCAATTTCTTACTTTTGCGGAATAGTACTGCTTTTCTGTACATTGTTTGAAAGAAAATTCATTTGATCTTCTGCTTTATTTTGGTGTTACAAACTAACGGTACACGCGACGTACAAATACTGAAATTTGGGATATACATATAGCTGAGATAAGATACAATCTGTTCCGTAGCTGAAAAGAAATTGGTTCAGCCATAAGACGAAGCAGTATATGTAAAAAATGAACTACATTAAACACTGTGTCAAGAATGAATGGCAATTTGACACAACATAATCGATGGTTTGTTTGTGTTTATTAATAAAAAAAAACCTATAACCTTTGCTACATGTTTACGAGTCGTTTTACATGTGATATAAAATGTGAAATAAAATTATTTAATATGAATTGAGAACAATCTTTAAAATATGTTGGGTTAAGCAGATCGGTTTACCTTTCAACTTCATGGTAAAATGTCTCCTTCGTATCTTACTAGTGAAAAATCTGCATCTCCAGATACCAGTAATTAACTATTTAAAATTAAATTCCAAATCATGTTCATGGTAAAATATTGAATGTGTTTTCAAAATTAAAACTGAGACTTCCTTCTTATCGATCTATTGGTTTGGGGCCCAATATCAACTAAATTTACACTTGCTGTAGCTAAATCATTGAATTGCTTCTTTAAAAATACAAATCCTTGCAATCTAAACAAAAACCACAGAAATTTAGACATATTATATCTACGCATCAATAATATGCACTACCACCATTTAAACAAATATTGCTCTATCTGCTGGTTTAATTGTTTAATTGATTTACAACATATTCATTTTTTATATGCTGGTAAAACCTTGAGTTATGATAGCATAATACATTTCACCAAAAATTTCATATAAATTTCGCGTGAAATAAAAAAAAACATACAATTAATACACATTGAAGATATATTTTATAACATTAAGTCCAACGAAATTGATTATGGGTGCATTTTAGCGATTAATCCTTAAACAAAATTTCTATGAACTAGCTATCATCTTCGATGGAGACGCCTGGTATCTCACCATTGTATGCGTACAAGTTGTTCTATTTTTCCAATGGAAGACTTGGAAGAAAAGAGCTATAATATGATCTTGTCAAGCAAAATAAATCAGTAAGTAGATATTCAATATCTATATTAAAGCTTAGACACTTCAAAATGCTTCGTCGCGCAACGGCAGAAACGGAAATGCCAAACATGCGAAACTATTAGTGACAATTACTTTCTACTCTGGTTTATTGCCTTCTGTTGTCTATTTCAATTTTACCGTATCGCTGTAGTACTGGTCGCTATACGGTACACAAAACACAACGACACGAACGATTGTGTTTAGCTGTCTTCTTCTGATATCGTTCGATAACAAAACAAAAAACAAGAATTCTCGCAGCAAAAAAAAAACGAACACCACAGCTCGATAGCAACCAGTTCCACATGGAACCGTTCACATACGTGCAACGCCCAAGCACATTATTGATTTCAGATCTCGTGTTAAGGATTTTCAATTTTCGTCTGGTTTGGTTTTATTTGTCCTTTCGCACTGTTTCACACTCCATTCGCTGCGTTGCTGTTTTTTTTCCACTGCACAGTTTGCAAGCACCCTAGCACCCCAATAAACGTTGGCCAATCTTGCGCGATGGTAAATTTGCTCTGCTGATACACAATACAATATCCCGGGCATACTTTGCCGCACAGAACATCTTCAATTCTTTTCTAGCCAATTGAGTTCGTTAGTGCCCCGTCGGCGGTTAATCTGGATATTGTCCTTCCAACACCACCATACCATTCAGTTCAAGGCAACCGCCTCGGGCGGTAAATTTCGTCAGCGAATTATAAAATAATCATGGTACGAAACGCTGAAGTTGGGTGGACTTCTTTAGGTTCGAATGCTAGCAAACCAGGACCACCGGAACGTCCCGCATGCTAGAGCACTTGAAGGAACCTTTTCCATTTTAGGTTATACATTTGGTTGGAAGGTAGCGAAGCTTGTATTGCTCGTTGTGCAATCCCCCTCCGCCAACAAAAAATACCCACGAACCATCCAAAGCAAGGAAAAAAGTAAAACCAAAAAGAAAAAATGTAAAATTGCGTCCAAAACGCACGCAAACACTGGCACCGGTCGTCTGTCTTTGACATTTTACGAGCAGCCAGCCAACGCACCGAAGGAGACTTATGCGAAAGATTCTCCAAACCACCCGTGTGTACGAAGCGAACCCATAAAAAAAGCAATGGTAATTCCGTGTAATTCCATTGTTTCATGTTTCCCTCGAAACGTTAAAATTCGAGGCCATCTCCCGGGTGTGTGCGAGTGTGCCGAAAACCCCTCGTTGTGGGATACGGGGGTTGAAGGCGATGGCGGTGAGGTACGGGTTTGGGGGAGGGAATGGACATGGACATTGGAAACCTCTCCCGGGTTTCGACCCGAGCGGGTTCGATCCGGTAAAGATGAAACCGAAACCAAAACGAACCACAACGGGGTTTTCCCGTACTGGGCGCCAAGGGTGTTACACCAGTTTTATTTACTCACGCTTTGTATGCGAGTGTGTGTGTGTGTGTGCGGGTCTGGTCGTGTATGTGTGCACTCGTCCTCAGATGGGCATGGGGGTGCCCTAGCCCGTAGCTTTGCTTCCATCGCAGCCAGTTCCTGCCAGCCTGCAAATTAACCCACGGAAGGCAATCTGATTTAATTCAAATTAAACTACCATCTTACCGTGCCCGTTGTGACTTCAACAGCGTGAAAGTGAGCTCTTCATCTCGTAAATCAATTTTATTTCAACAAAGCTCTCCTAGGTGCCCTTGGTGTGGTACCGTGCGGTGGATAGACTATACTGGGTATCTAAAAGCCGAACCTTCCTTCGTCACGTCGAGCTTCGGGGTGGGTTTTACTTGATTTTCGTTTGATTTTCGTCCTTCCCACAACGGTGGCAGTGGGAGTTTTTGTTGTTGTGTTTGATGTTATCTTTATGTGAGTTTAACGTTTCTGCTGAAATGAGGTAATTGTTAATGCAAATCGGAATGGGAACAATAATTAAAATAATTATCGACGCATAATGGCAAGTGATACTAACTGTTAAGTAATGTTTGCATATTCTTTCTGTTTTCTTTCAGGTAAGTTTGATTTGTACTCTCACGTACCATCCCAAATCGATTGCCGAAAAGATAAGTATATTTTACAAAGTAATTTCCTCTTAAAATAAAATAGATTCTTGGATACAAAAAATTAAAGATATAGTAAAGTACCGCTAAACACTAAACGGTAATTATACTTGAAATCGTAAGTCATTTTATAATTATTATATTTTTTTAATAAAGTTGTAAAACTCGCGTATTGCTATGAACGAATATTGTTTGAAAATATTAGGAAAATATATAGAATTCGTATAGGTATAGTATTCTTATGGAAATAGAAAAAATGCAATTCCTTTTCAAAACACAGGTTAATTACGAACCTGCTGTTATTACCACATGAAGGTATAGCTTTCTTGCACAATTTTTTTTGGGTGTTCTGTTATAATATACAAATATTTATGAGTACTTTACCTAAGACTCTCCGATTAATGTGTTTAATGGGATACGGAAAAGCAAGTTCGGCTAAAAATGGTATGTAAAATACACATATAGTAATATATTACACTATTATCTTCCAGACATAAAAGACACATGTACTTGATGAAATGAAAAAAAAATTAAAATTTAATAATCTAGAAAAGAAACCATTAGTATAGTTTTAATACTAAGAAGGCTTAGTCTAAGAATAATTCGTAAATTTTATTATTTATCTGCTCGTACAGACGTTATTTTTTTCTCCAACTTGTCAGAAGAATACAATACAGTGATGAACAGCAAAGACTTCATCCTATTTATTATTCACTGTTTCTTCGTTTTTGTCGTCTCCATCATGGTTAGAAAGCATTACATGTATGTCCAAAATGTACTCATTTTAACACATGCTGGACCCGCTTTGAAGCATCGATGGAGGCGCCTGGTCTTTAATGATTTTGTACAAGGACATACCCATGTTGTAATAAACTCAGGTAAAATTCAGGTATCGGCTGCCAAAACAGAATTGATACAATATAAAAAAAATCTACTATTACAGCACTTATTATATGTTTATTTACATACCATCTACCGACAAAATGATTAGCTAGGACGATGTCAAAAATAAAAACAACGAGTAACGATGCCAGAAAAAAACACGTCGATCGATAAATTACCACCGTTCGCTCGATAGAAGCATTCGTGTTGGATGGTTGAACAAACAAAACATATCTACTAACAACCCATGAATGGAACGCACCGAATACAAAACGATGGCAAGATTGATATTCATACCATTCAACACGACAAACAACTTTCCCGTCCCACACCCTTCCGGAACAACATTCCGGTTACTACAGAAAGCAGATTTTATCTTACACCAACCATCAATCGAAGATCCCTGCTAAGCGATGCGTCGATTGGCTTGGTACGGGACGGACGATGCGGTGTACGTGCGGTGTACAACTGATAAATACCAGAGAGCAGAAAGCGGTCGGGCAGTTGGAATGTTTTATCTGACGTCGTCCCTTCAACCGTGAAATAAGAATAATACGCACAGCGCAACCCGAACGATTCGGTTTGAAGAATGCGTGCTTTGAAGAGCATAATTCGCTGAACGATGAGAGAATGGAAAGGGGAGGGTGATTAAGGTTTGGGGTGGGGAAGGCTACCGCGATCGCTGATAATGGGGACAATAGAATTGTTGTTTTTGGCGTGTTTCTTTTTTTTTTTTGTTCTCGATGTTCCTGGTTTGCCTGAAGTGCCGTTATCCGACCGGAAACGCTGGTCGGAACATACGACCACGAGTGGGCGTACTTGGGCGCCAGTACATTCCAGTGTGCTCGTCATTTCATTCATGGGCCTTCTCTTTTCTGCTCTTTTTTTTTCTCTCTCTCTCTCTCTCTCTATCTGTTTCCGGTTTCACTCGCAGTGCGCCAGGAGAACGAACGGCTCATGCGGGAGTCCCTCGATAGGGCGAAGATGATTAAAAACTACACCGAGTACAACCGGATGATTGGCGGCGATGAAATTCCTTAACGATTTATCCACGGTCCGATATGTGGTGCGCACGCGATGCAGTCCAAGCTTTTTCTCTCTGTTCCTGATGCTACCGGCGGCTCGCAGCTGTATCCACCCCAGCGAAGGGAAACGTTTCAGCTTCATCTTCATCACGTGTGGACGCGTGCAGCGCAATGACATCCGGAAGCAACCGTTAGGGCTCGTTTTTGGTAAAGGTTCAAACCAGCGTAACGACCAGTGTGTGACCCGGGTAAAAGTCTGCACACGACGCGCATCACTCCCTCTCTCTATCTCACTCTCTCTCTCTCTCTCTCTCTGGAGCACGCCCAGCGGTGGTGGAAAGTAATGGAATCAACAGGCCACGCACACCACACGTCAAATCTTCCCAGGGCAAAGGCTCTAGGCTAACTGGAAACGATCGGTCGCTGCAAGTGCCGAGCAGCTGCGGAAAAGAAACGCGCCTAAAACGAGTAACACGTGAGGCATATTTCACGAGTGACGGTGCAGTTTCTCACGCTAGGTTTCAATTCCATACCCGTTCTGCATACGATCGTGACTAATTTTATATGAACCCGCTCAAAACCATGCCTGCAGGCGTGCAGACCTAAAAGCTCACTCGTCAAAAATGGGAAAAAGGTGCTCCTAGAGGAAAGCAAGAGAGCTATGTTTAGAGAGAGAGAGAGAGAGAGAGAGAGAGAGCGAGAGAGAAAGAAAAAGCGAAGCGATGTCGAATACAGATTCTTTTGCAGGCAACAATAGCAAAAAGCAAACCTCCCATACAAGCTCTTCAACCACAATTCCAACCACAATCCCAAAGACACCATCAGCCTCGGCGCCGCCGTAGGGAAGGAATTTAGAACGCGGTGTTGGCAATTTGGAGTCACGATTACCGCCCGGCCGTTGTGGGCGCATAAAACGTAGAAAATGTTCAATTTCACCCATTTCACCCACTTGGGCTCGCGCGCTCGCACGCTGTAATGGTTCCCCGTAAATTGCCCTGCAAACATAATCACTTTTGGGTGGCACTGGTGCGAAGATAAGCTGAGGCCGTCGCGAGTAACCAAGCAGCAGCAGCACCAGCAATAACAACAGAAAGCGAGAGAGAGAGAGAGAGAGAGAGAGAGAGAGAGAGAGAGACAGAGGTCTAAAACCCTTCCACATTACACCCGCACAAACACACACACAAACACACACAAACACACAGACATACGAAACGAACAATCAATTTGCGGCTGCAGTGGTCGCTAACAGGCAAGAAACCCGAGGCAGCAGCAACATGATCCTTTTCCACGGGAGAAAAAGAGAAATCCAACCCAATGAATGCTTTTTGGATGGGGGGTTGAATTAGTTTGGCGTTTGGCGGGCTCGCACCTTGACTAGAAAACGTGTGGGACACTTTCCGTGCCGTATGTGTGTGTGTGTGTGTGTGTTTGTCACCCGATGGCATGATGTAGTGATTTTTGGTGTTGAACGGTGATCTAACCCGTAGGGGAACTGGGTGTGTGAGTGTGCGTGAATTTCGTTCGAAGCTTCATAGGCTACGCAAACGACACAAGTCGTTGCTGGTAGGTGGCTATAAATAGCACTTTTTTAATCCTCGTACTTCCTAGAAACAAGTTTTAGTATCAACTTAAATTCCAGTTTTCAAATAAGGATATTAAAAGATACCGTCTCACCCCATCATTGTGCCATTAGTGCGAGCCGTTGGGCGGAGGGATTTGACAAACGTTGCCTCTTTTTAGAAATCTTCTTCCCCCACGGCTTTGAGCTGTACTTAAACGATCGGCTTTTTTGCGGTTTTTGCTGGGGACGTTTTTTCTAGCCACGCGACACGGTTGGTTCCAACATTAATCATACCACATGCGAGCCGCAAATAGAAAGAGAAGAAGCGAATGCTTTTGGTTTCAAAATTATAAACTTAATTTACAATATACGAAAAGAAAACCATTTCAATACCGTATTTTGAACCCAATTCTGTACCAAGCTCACCCTTGACTGCATGAGGGATGGAGGTACATGTTTAGTTGAAGCAATATTTTACAACAACATTGCCTTCTGGTCTCCATCTCTAACGAGTCGGATATCGCGTAAAACGAATCTAACAAATGAACTAAAAGTTGAGTCATATTGACTAAAACTCATCGTAGGGTATGGTGAGATGTAGAGAAGTTTCTTCAAATCCTAAAAAAAAGTCATTTTTAGAGTTCGTTTTTTGTTGTTTAAGGACCACTTATGAAACTCATGCGAAAAAATTCAACCAAAGTAATTCTCGTTCTATAGATTCAAATAGAAAACAAAACAAAACTCCATATACGAATTGCATTGAAATAAGACAGTTTGATAATCTCTTTCCAGTTTAGTGATCATTTAGTGAATACTAACAAAACCAACAAGTAGATCGTACTTTCCCTCCGCGTTTTATTATCAAGCTACTTTAAAGAAAAGGAACATAAAGGAGCAAAACATTCGATTTAAATATGACAATTTTAATTCTTCTTAGATGAGTTCAGGTTCTTTACTACATTGACGTTGTTTGAGGATTATTTGTTTAATAGCAGGGAGTTTAATATCTCGTATTTTATAAATGCCATTAAAGAACTTTTTTGGTAGAATCAAGTTGATCATCAAACAACTTCTCTAGGCTGATTAAAATAAGTCCTTCAACCGAAAAAGTAAAGGAAACTAAACAACGCAATCAGAGCGTGTCGAATTCTCATGATGTGAAAATGGTACGTTTCTCTCATTCCTACCACTTCCGCACCACAAGCCAGGCTTCGCGCTGAATTATTAGCACACACACACACATACAATCAAACCTCTCGTTGAGCTTAATTGTTGTTTTAATAAATCTCATGCGTGGGTACTAGCAAACACCTTCTTAATACGAATAAATTATTCAGACGACCTCAAACTCTACGGCAAAAAAAAACGAAACAAACGAAACGGTCGGCACCATCTTCCATGTCGACAAAAACGCACGGCGGTAAAAAGACGTTACGTTAATCGCAGCATAAGCAAAAAAACCCGAACGACACGGTGGCAAGAAGCGAGAAGGAAGTGAAAGCAACCTGGATAGGATAGGTTAGGATCGAAGCGTCAAGTACGTTGCCATGGTAGCCGCGTGGACATGTTGTTGTGTTGATGATAGTAATTGTTAATAGCGTGTAAGATTTTTAAGCCAATGCTTCGAAGTATGTTATATAGGAATGCGTTTATATTTAGCGTTTGGGTGCGCCCGCGAGGGCCGTGAGGATAACGATATTTTGGTGGCTAACTTTTATTCATCCGTAGCTGTTAACCTCCCCCGTTTCCTACTCACCTAACCATCCCATCTGCAGGCTCAGGTGAACAGCCAACCACAAACAATGCTCAACTAAAACTGTCACAGGCTCGACGGCTCTAAACGTACGTGTGCCTGCTAAACGAATGGCCCGTACCGGTGGGCCGTCCATCCGTACCGACCTTTTTGCTACCCACTGACTGGTCCACCTTTCACAAATGATAAATGAAAATGCCTTTTCTGCGTACATCAAAGCGGAAGTGGATAACATTCTCGACGCACGCACTATCATTGACACGAAATGGGCACAATTTACACCGACACACACGCGCGCTTGGACGAAACTGAAACAAACCAACAGCAACCAAAAAAAAAAACATGAAACACAAAACAGATCTACAACACGAAGCAACAATCAGCTTTAGTAAAGCCACGTACATTTAGCAATGGGATGCGGTCGGAAGCGGCCAGTCAGCAGTTTCGGACATCAGGCGTAAATCCACCCGCGATCCCGACCGGATCCTGGTCGTTGTGGGTCTGCTGTCCTTTGATGATGCTTTACGCCTCCATCCACCGTTCGCGCCGCCAGCCGGATGCAGCTCACCTGTCACTTCCGTTCGCAAATGTGTCCGCCTTTCCTAGGGCAGCCGCACGTCCACTGGTTTGCACACGTTTCCGAACGCTTTTTCCTATGGGTGCTTCGATGGTTGTGTGGGTTTTTTTTTTCTCTTCTCTCCCTAGTGTGTCACTAGCGCCCTCTACCGGTGCACGCAACGGACGGGGCAGGTGCAAGAACAATTTATTTACTTCCCATCAACCGGAGCGCCCTCCCCTTCTCTGTACGGACTGAAACGAAGGGACGATACGGTGTGGATTCTCTGTGTGTGTTTGTGTGGCAGACTATCAACGTTTAAAGAACCCAGATAATTCTCACCAGCAGTGCTCGGACGCACCAGGTGTGTCACTTCGCTTTTTAATACCCGAACCCAATTTTCGGCTTCTCTCGCACACACATTTTGGCACCTTTGCATTTGCACCGTACAATATAGCTGATAGCCCCGGGCTATCCACCGTTCATCACCGCCTGATGATGATGATGATGATGGTGGTGATGGCAGCTGGACACGCTACAAGCCATAAACACGAAAATTGATCATGATTTCGGCCTTGGTGCTGATCTCCGGCGATGCGATAAGTGAAAATTGGCCTGCTCCTGGAAAGGCCCACCAGGTTACTTCTGTAGTGTTTTGGGAAGACGTTGCTTCCGACACAAATCCAACCGTTACAACATCGCGCTGGTCAATAGCCTTGCTAGGTGGGCGGGGACGGGATGATATTTTGTCTCCCTTTTTCTACCACCACCACCACCACCGGGGGGCGTTCCCCCGAATCTAGCTGCCCGAAGATTGATGGTGTTGCTTTGCGACGGCGACGCCATTACTCCGGACAGGCAGCCAGAAGAGCATTAATAAAGAGCTTCACGCAACGGCCCCGCCATGCCACGGGAAAAACGAAACCTTCCCGCGAAAGGTAGATCACAAAGCCGCGATCGTTTCGCGACCACGTTTTCACCGCGATTCACGAGCGGTGCCGCGTACCATTCCAACTAGAAACGAACTCAACACCGAACGGCGCGTTTGTGTAATGTTGCGGGAAAAATTAATCATTGCACATCGCGCCCTCCGTTTCTCCTGGTTCGCCTCCAGCCGGGAAACTTTTCGGTCACACCCCGACCCCGCTCAAGGGCAAGGACAAACTTTGCAGCTGCCATCAACTCACCCTCCCCTCCAGCATTGCAATCGCCGCCCCGAAACAGATACGATGCCGTGCGCGCGTAATAACCGATGGCTTCATTACGCCCCATCCGTCTGTCGTCCGGAATCTAGCCGCTCAGGAAAAGGATAAATTGACAGGACCCAGGCCGGGCCCTTCACCCTCTCACGTGGTTTCGGTTGCACGACACGAAAAGTTGACTAGTGCCAAAGTGATTATGCTTATTTTGGTGTGGCCCCGTCCTGCGGTTGCGGGACGCGGATGAGCGGGTATGGATGATGTAAAGGACTTTCATCCCCAAACCGATCGTCCCGCACCGAAGCGATGCGAACGATGCGAACGTAAAATTCATTGCATATTTATGAGAACGGCAGTGGGGATGATGGTTGTTTTATCTCTCATTCGTTCCGTTGTCGTTGCGTCACTGATTTCGTTTTTTCTTCACCACCGCCCTTCGCAAGTGTGTGTGTGTGTGTGTCGGTATCTCTTTGGAGGTTGAAAGTGTTCCTGCTGAGGCTCACCCTCCCACCCAAAACCAGACGGTATCATTTTTGATAGTGATTATTGACCATAAGGTGTTTGGCGATAAGCAAACGTGCCAGACGCGTGCATGTTATCCTTTTTATCGGCTATTCTCAGCTGGTCTCGGTGCAAATAAGGGTGCTAATTTGAATTGGAAATCACCAATTACCACACCGGTCACCCTAAAAATAAAACGAAACCATGGCGGGTGGCGCAATGAAGCTTTCTTTTTTTGTCTGCACCAATCTTTGCTTTCGCAAAATACCAATATTTCGGTACGTTTGGATGGTTTTTGAGATATTCTTCTTTGTCGTCTTCCTTGCTCCGGTGCAACACATGGCTTGCTATTTAGGATCATTTTTCTCAAAGCATCAGTCGAAGAATTATGTTGTTTTTTTTCTCTTTCCTTCTGTGTGATTCCGGCACATCTGTGACCATGGAGCATTTGCAACGGAGAAAATCTTCGCTTCAACGCGTCCAGATTCGCAAGCTCTTCCGGGTCCAGATCTCGTACCCTAGCTGGGTAAGGTCTATTACTTGCGAAGGATTATTAATCCCTACCTTTAATCAATCAAACTTAGTAAGCACCAGTCACTGGGATCTGCACGCTGTTGGTAGAGTGAGGAAAAAAAGGTATTTGTGGAAACGTGAAGCGTTGGAATATTGGAAGGCAAGCGCTTGCTTTTAAAATATGAGTTTATGGCACTTCATTTTTTTATTTTGAATAAATCCCAAAGAGCTTACAGTAACATTTATTTTAAAGGAAAAACAGATAAAGAAGCAGAAGTGCATCATTTGTGTACTTGCTTTTAGCGGTTCATTTCCCTACTATTTTTGTATAAAACATATTTGTTGATGCTAATAATCTTAAAAAGACAATAAAATTGATAAAAATCTAATTAGTACTTTATTTTTATATAAAAATTATGAGTAAATTTGCTTCAATGAATAAATATACAAAAATTACATAAAGCGTATTGTTAGGTGTTGCCAAGAATAAACCGCGATTTGCATAGGAATAAATTTACTAAAAACACTTCAAAATCACGCATTAATATGCTACTATGTATATTTACAAACAAAATCTGTTTGATTATGTTATCAATTTACAGTAAAGTGTGTTAATTTGATTGATCAAACTAACAAATAAGACATTCCTTCCGTGCGTTTAGTGCAAATTGTGTACTTTTATGCCTCAATTTGCTTCAACAGCTAAAAAGTATACAATTTGTACGAGAAACGCAATACAAGCGCTTTATTTATTATCCATTTGTCCAATCTAAATAAGTTGATAACAAAACCAGTAAAATATCTAAAAATTTCCTGTCTAGTTGGTTGGCCTTATATTTAACTTTGTGATTAAAATTTAAAAAAAAGGTCCGCATTCTTTTTTCACACTTGCAAATAAAGTGTCAATAAAACAATAAGCGAACATTTTTTGTAATGCAAATAGCATACTTTTGGGCGCAAATTCCATTCGATCAACTCAAAAGAGTACTATTTGTACAAAAGCAAACGCTTGCTTAGCGCGTTATTAACACATTATTTGTGCAATATATACAGATAAAAATTCTTAATTATCTTTTAAATTGCAAAATGAGCCACTTGAGTTTAATATACCCGCGTTGCAGGGCTTGCGACAGAAAATATGTTTAAAAAATCCATCAGCTTTACGTCAACGACATAGTAGACAGGTGGTCAGCGGCATTAACTTCCTCCAAAGCCAATTATTTTCCATGGAAACCAACACGCGATGCCACTTGCAGCAGAGTCTCATCAAGCTTCATCGCCACTCGTTCTCCTTTGCCCTCGCCAGCCGTTAATGTTGAAATGTCGCTAAACAAGTTAGCGAAAAGAAACAAATACCGACACACACACACAACAACAACAGTCATACGAAGCTTCATATTGTTTATAGTTATTCAGCGTCTCGTCAGAAGGCATGAGACATACATACGGGATGATTTTCGTCCCATTCCCACGTACACGCCGTCCTCGTTTTGCTTTCTTTTTCACGATTGACAAGCGTCGCCTGAGGACAGACCCGTCGCTTGCTTTGGTATGGTGTTTTGCGTGCAGTTGCTAAGAAAATTAATCCAATCTAACTTTGCTTCACACCGGACACAACCGAAACGGTCTTTTTGGCGCGGCCACCGGAAGCCAGTGGACATAGCACATTTGCTAAGACGGTGACAGGTGACAGGAGGAGGGCCTGTTTTTCTATGCACCTTCCGCCGGCTCGACGGTGTCATAAGAAATTAAACCGAGCGCCGAGGCGACAAGATTGTAACGAACGACTTGTCCACGCTGGAAATCAATTTCCGGCAGCATCCGTTTCCGGGCCGGTTGTAATCTAGCTGAGCATGTCTTTTATTTCTGCGAGGTAGCATCGTCGCAAGCACCGCTAATAACCTCTCCCACATCGTTACGCGTTCCTCCCGATCCATCCGTCTGTCGGTGGTGTTGCCAAAAGTGTCCTGAGGTTTTGTAAAGTTGTTGCTGTCAAACGATACGAATTTAGCCAGGCTTGGGAGGACCACTAGAGCCGCCAACAACGTAATCCTAGTGAAAAAGGGCGCTCCCAACCCTTCTAGTTGCAATGGGTATTAACTGCTGCAACTCAGCTGTGTGTTGTCGATGGGACGGATGAAAGACAAAAAAAACACACAACAACGCTACGGTTTGCAACCATTCTGTCGGAACGAACGGAATGGGTAGTCTAGATGTTTGTACAAACGTTACGTACGAGATAAGAGAGTCAAAAACGGTTTCACTTCCTTTCCGGAGCAATTGATGAGTAGTTTTCGGCTCCCGCATAGTTGCTACAGTTGTGAAAAAAATACGAATTTCCATCACAGGTTTTCGTTCGTTGCATCATGTGCGCATAAAAGGAGCTAATGTTTTAGATTTGAAAAAATAAAGCTATCTTACTATCATTTGCGTCCCTAATTTATATTAGTTAACCATTTCCTACCTTTTGAGAGAGCAGAGTCAAGGGAAAAAAGACATAACTAAACCGCGAAATTCGGAAAAGATGTTCACCTAAGTACGAGTAAGTAAAGATATGCAGTATACAAGAAAAACGCTACACAAAACTCGTTTATCGGCATCTGATCTTTAAAATACGACGGAAACCAGCGCACTCTTCCAACAACAGTGAGCAACGAGAAAGGATAGGGAAACAAATTAGGAGCTAGAAAATCGGGTTTTGTTCGATATCACTGACACATATTGAATCAGATTGACAAAGAAAAGTTACCGTTTCAAACACAGAACATCTATTATTAGGAGCTTATGTTAATTCTATAGAACCATCCCGCTATTACGTACCTTAATGTTTAAAAAATAAACCTTAGTTTCTTAGTAGAGGGTGAAATTTGTAAAATGTCTGTTTCGTAAATTAAGTTTCCTCTTACGTCAAGCCGTTTATGATTTTTTTATTTTAGTTTTTGTATCGCACTGTTGTAAGTTTATTGAGATTTAAAAGATCACAGTCTTTTGCCGAATTTTTTTTTTATCTTATCAATTATTTCAGTTGTTTTTAAAGTAAAATACTTTATTTACTACTTTCTTTTCTATTTCTTTCTAAGAGAAACTTCTTTCTATTTCTTATGTACTTTCAATTCTACCATTTCGCTCTCGCTCTGTGCAATCATTTTTCGCAAAAATAAATTTCGTGAGCTTTTATGTCCAGTAATGAAAGTATTTGAATTTTAATTCTCTTCGCTTCCTCAAACCATTTGCTCGCTCTTTCCATCTATTCTGGCTTGAATTTGAAATTGAAAGTTCATATCATTTTGTGTCTTTTGTTTAGTTCATTTTCATTTCATTTTATAAACACCACAAACCAACGACGTTGTTTATTACAATTAGTCGGAAAGGATGTTAAAAACTGCAACATCTGTAACAGAAGAAAAATGTTTTAAAAGAAATCTCCATTACATTACCGTGGAACTACAAAGCCACAAACATAAACACAACGTAAAAGTAAGCGAACAGTACCGGACAGATCTATTTGATGGGAAATGATTATTATACGCTATTCTACTTACAGCAGTGTAATGTAAAATATTGTAGGAAACGTTAATAAAAGTGCAGCATCGTAACCGGCAACTCGTTGAATCTCGTGCGAGCGAAAGTAACCACGTATAAACCAGTAAACAAATTGTTAGCTAAGCCAAAAAAAAAACCCTAGACACAAACAGCTCACATTAAATGTCAAAAAAGTTGCGTAGATATTCCGAACGGAGGGCAGGTGGCGAAACAATTAGAACACAAATAGATTTAACGAAACAAGCATACACTCTCAAACACTCAAAACGTAAAAGTGAGAAAAAAAACTAAACAGTTGATTAATGGGTAGTAGGATAACGGGTCCACCAGCAGCAGGGGAACGGTGTGGGAAGCGGAACAATTGTTGTAACCCGGACGAAGGGAAGCAATGGTCAGCGCAAAACGAGTATCGAACAGATAAATACTAGCAAACTGATGTTGTTGTAAGATGTAATCCACAAAACCGAACCGATATGATGGTATGAGTAAACCCGTCTGATAGGGCAGCGATTGCTTTCGAAGAAGTGTTCGCTTTTTCTCAGCTCAGTTGATTGGTCGTGGTTGGTAGCAGGAAATTTAACACAATATTCGCATATGGGCCTTTTCTGGTGGACGCGCGTCCGAATAAGCTGCTCGAATTTACGCATTTGTCACAATAGTTTTGCTATCTAGGGAAAGAGATGGATAAGAGCGAGAAAAAAAAATAAACAAACAAACAACCAACAAATGTAGCATATTTAACTACTGTAAAACTATGCCTCTGTGAACAAAGAAACAATCAAAACCACTACAATACGCAATTCATGCAGATACTTACCCACAAACAAACAAACAAACACACACAAACACACGTTACACAGTGAATTTATCAAAAACCAAAAAAACGACACAGGTCTTACGAAGTAAATCAGAGTCCAACTCTTTGGAAGGCGCAATTTTAACGAAACCCACAAACTACGTGAACACAAATCGTCACAAACTCTTTCACGTCGCTCTTATACGGACGTGGTGAAATAGACAAACATAAACGGAACCCTCTAGCGACCGCTCGGAACACGATCAATTCTTTCGGACTGTGCCAATAATCAAAAGAGGTTGAGCTAAGCAAAACACAAAACAAAGCAAAACGAGCAACCACGAATGAAAGGGCAAGAGACAGCGTACAGCGCGTGTGTAGTGAGGCATTTTCTACTAGGAACGAAGGAAGCACTCGCAGAACCGAACTGTATTCGAACGCTCACAATCGCTGCGTTTAACAGCAAAAAAAAAAAGAAACGCTAAACAACACGGCAAAACGATCGGGTTTTTAGAGCAGTTTTATTCTAAACATTTTTCAGGTAATTTTTTGTAACTAAACGAAACGCAACTAGCGCAGATGCGAAAATCAAACCTACACACACACACCCCCCAAACGTTGTCACTGAAACCCCAATGTCAATGAAATTTCTTAGATCAATTCAAACTAATAAGAGGAGAGATAAAGATAACGGAAGGGAGAGAGAGAGTGTGTATGTGTGTTGGGAGTGAGAAGAGAGAACGTACATTTTTTACCGTAAGTCGAACGAAGGGAGCCCGGAAGCCCAAGCATAGAGGAGGTAGGGAGCGATGATAGAGCGAATGCATTGAACGCAACACTACTTTACTGAACTGCTCAAGCATAGTCCAAAGACAGCTCATAACGATGAAACAATAAATTTGAAACACCGTGACAATGGAAGCGGGCTCAAAGCGGGCCTGCTGAAACTAGGTCATCCCTGGTGCCGATTTTTTAGCCATCCACTAAACAAAAGCTATCTCCTCCTGTCCTCTAGCAGTAGCAATAACACTCTCTCAAAAAAGTCGAATCTCAAACAACAACACGTCTTGTATTAGCAATAACATCTCTCTCAATGAAGCCGCGAAAGGACGGATTTTATTAAAAACAAACAAAAAACTAAAATCGTAACAACAGAATAGCAAGTGTCTGCCAGTACTGGGTTTATGTCTTGCGCACGGTGTGAGTTAAGCATTGCGACGGAGGTTAATTGTGGTTGATTTATGTGGTTGAAAAGCCACACACGGAAAATGTTCCGCACGGCATGAGCTCAGACAACGTACAGGCGGCGTTTGCGGAAGAATCGAACGTAAACTGTGGTCGCGTGTTGTTTGAACTGCACCGGTAAGCAAACGGACGAATAGACTACCCCGAAAGCATCTAGCAAATCTATGATGAACGTAACAAATATGTAAAAGGACGAAAGACGGAAAAAACACAACTTCCGTTCGCAATCGTGTTTAGTCCACTGTGTGCAATCGTGTTTAGTCAAGCAAACCAAACCAGAAATAAAAACGAACGCGCATAATAAAGCGTAAGTAATGTTCCACAGCCCGGGCACACAAATACACACATATGCAACTATTGCACCGTGCGACGTACGACTAATATCCTTGTGTAGCACAAGAGAAAGTAAAAAATAAACAGAATAGGAGTGCAACGGGCGCGGCAGGACATAGGCAGAACAAATGAAAACGATGTAAAATTTCATTGTAATGTTTTGTATAAAAATTATTAAAAAGAAAAACAATGAGACAGATGTTTTTATGGTTAAATATATAGTATTCCAAAAATTGTTATTCAGCTTCCAAAAACATTATAAAATGTGTGTTTCATTTGCAGTGCGAAATCTCACGTCTTATTTTTTTTGTTTTGCGCTATCCATAAACTCATGCCTGGTAAGTACTGCATTCCCAGCCGAAGGGAACTTCTGCCTGGTGATAGTGAAGAATCGGATGCTTTTCAGGAACATTTTTAACGTCGTGAATAATTAAGCATACAATTAGGCGACCAATACTGATAAGTACGTAGTAAAAATCGTATCGTGTGATTAACTAATTTACACATTTATAAAATAGTCTCTGGGACCTGGAAAGAACGAATGGAAGGTTTCGTGATCAAAAGCGAAATGTTGTGGCTTTAAAGCAAAAAAATGTGAAAATACGGTTGTCAATAATAGGATAACTAGACAGATTACATTTGCACTATCGATTAAAAACGGAGTTGATTGTTCGAAAATAACGATTAGTTTAAAAACTGTGCTATGCTACGAAACCTGCAAAATGCTATGAAATCTTTCAAATCGGGTTTGTATAGCCAGTTTGGCGGCTATGTACATATGAACCTTGGTATTAGGCTGTGCCCAAGTAATTGAAGATGTTTAATAAAAATTTACCCTTGATTGCAAGATCAAGGATAACAAGAACATGGTAAATTGGCCGGCGACCATGTTACACCATTGCAGGCTCAAGTAATAATTCTCAAACTGGATAGTATGGCTTGCAGTATTCGCCAAACTGACTGAAACACTTCTTGATATGGATGCTGGTGTTGTAAATTTGAGGTTCTATTAAACCGTATCCTCGTATGAATACCATTTCAAATATAATTCATAAACAATGCTCAACAAACGTGAATCGATCCCAAATAGCATATTTTCAAGAACGTGGTACGATTTCAGCACGTAGACGGCAATTGTCAAACGTACAAGGCTTGCTTTTTAAACGATAAGCGCCACATGCGGCCGTATGTGCAAATTCGCTGGAATCTATATATATAGACCAGGTTGGCTGAAAATATATGTCACATATTATCCAATATTGTGGAAGCCATTTTAACCTCCCATAACAAGGTAATAAGTATTTAAAGTTTTAACTAGATTAGATTATTCATTTGTTGAATGCAGCATCTGATGGATAGAATTCGCATTTCGGATGAATATTTCAATATTTAACACTTATTACGAGATTGATTAGGATTAGAAAAACGTTTGCTATTCTCGCTATTAGTTCAATCGCAATTCTAAACGTAAGTCAGGTCAGCTTCTTTTTAATTTAATTTATTTCGCAATAATTCTCTTTTTCTCTCTCCTGCTCACTATCTTCCACTAAAATAAAATAAAATATTGAACATTTGACAGTTGGGCTCTCCAGGTGTCAGATTCATTTTTTCCCTTTACCAAACGTCAAAACGAAATTTCTCGGGACCTTTTCTGCGGTTTTTTCTGATACATACGTTTTCTGCGGGAACGCTCGCTGCACATTCCCACTAGAACGCAGTAAACATACTTAAAAAAATAAAAAAGTAAAAGAATTCGTGTGCGCCGAATAAGATTATAAGAATCTTCAGTGTTCTTTGAGCTTCATCACTTTAAATTTGCAGAGAATTTGCGAACTCAGCAGCGTCAGCAGCATTACTAGCGGTAGCAGCGGGCTAGAGAATACAAGGTACGAGAGTTTCAACGGTGATCGACATTTAATCAAAACTGCCTCAAGTGAAAACAGCACGTATTTCGTCGCCCTCTACCGATAGATTTTTGGAAAAGTGCGTGTGAATCAAGCGGCTAGTGCGCCTGCAGTCCGGTACTACGTTTTGTGGTTGTTATGTAGAAACACATATTTTTGCATCGTTCGCCGCAGAATCCCAATTCCAGCTGTGTGGTAACTACAAGCAGAAACTGTGACCGTGGCTGTTTATTTGTATTTGCGGGTGTATGTGTGTGCTTCTACATATCCACCTTCCTTCCGGTAGTGACGGATTTCGTGAGTGCGTGCGTGCGTGCTTACGTGCAACCACATCCGTGCGGGCGTAGGTATAACGGAAAAAGGCACACACAACACACTTTTGCACCGCGACGCTAGACAATCCCAAGACACCCATATACACGGTGATATACACGGCGCGCGCGATTGTGGTGCATGGTGCTGAAAAACTTGTATGTTCGGTCAAAGCGAACGCCGTGTGTTGAGCCGAAAAAGGAAGCAAAGGGGCTTCCCATCCCTTTGCCACTTGTAAACCGTTTTGTTTCGTTCTCTACGAGGTACGAAATTGGTCTTGTGCGCCTAACCTGCTTTGCTCGATTTTCGAACAATCGCGGAGTGGTGTTGGCGACGTGTGGTGGTGGTAGTAGTGCGTGTGTACCATCTCTTACGGTGGGTGCAATCGATGCACCGATATCTATCGTGCACACAAAATTCGCATTCTTTTTACCCCTTATTTATCGCTCGTCGTCGTTTTTGAGTTGCTTCTTTTCATGAAAATGGCCCGTGTCCTACTCTCCAATCGGGAACTATGACGCATATGGCGGCCTACTCCTGATAACAACTGACGGAAAAGCATTTGAATTTTCATCGCACTATACGAATACCCCTCCTCCACCTCACCCTGCCTCCATTCTCATACAGATGCACACAACGGCATTAGTGAAGAGAGGTGTGCAGAAGGTTAAAACCAACAACGAGACTATTCTAACCTCATATAAAGAACATTTCTGCATTCCGCCAATACAATTTAGCCTTCAATCTGCTCAACTCTGCTCCGGTAGGATTGTGTTTCCTGCACATTGGCGTGTTGTTAGACATTTTTTCGATGCAGAATAATCAAAAACATTAGCATAGCCTACGATTCACCGTAGGAGAGGAAAACTATTTTTTCCTTCTCGCACGCACGCGACGACACGCGCGATTCAGTCATTGCGACAATGTGTGCGTGCTTTCGACTGTATACATATATAAATATGAGTGCGCGTGTGTGAGTATTAATGGACACGATGGACGTGTACGTTACACGAGCAGCGCGTGTGTACACATGGCTGCCACCACCACACAAGGTGTGTAGACACAACAGGCGCTTCTTGTGTGTCAGAGCTAGAGCGAGACGTGTGTGCCCGCGACTCGAAATACATCCAAAAATTAACGACAAACGCGAGATGTACCCCACAACACCACACACGAAACAGAGGTGCAGAAGTGAGAGTGCATAGTGGCAAACGAGTACGATAAGATTTTTCATCTTTCGCGCGGTGGTCGGCAAAGTAGTCTTTTTTTGCATGAAACAAGTGGTCCGCAGTCTTCAGAAGCACCATAGCTCGGTGGTCAAGCAAAAGTACGGAAGCCACATGCCTCCCCGATGACTTTTTGTGAAAGTAACGAAGGAGAGGAATAAACGTGTGTGTGAAACGAGAGTGAAAATTGTATGTTTCCCGTTCCAGGCAAGTGTCACCGTCCGTGTAAGCAGTAACAACATCAACAAAGAGCATAAGGACAAACGCATCCACGCGACATCCGTGTGGCAGGCACCAGATACGCGGGTCCACGGCGACCCTTGTTCCGTTTGTGAGATTTTCTTCAATCGAAAAGGAAAGAGGAATAGTACCCTCCGTCAGCTTTAAACCCACCCACCGCCCTAGCGATGGAAAAACGCATCCTGTTGGAAAAACGCGGCCGCCCGGACAATGAGGTAAGTGATTTGAAGTTAATACTGCCTACTATGCTCGCACGTGAATGTTTCGTTGCTAGGACATCCCAGCACGATCGGTTCCTACTTGTTATATCTTTTCGACGGGGCATTGCTGAGAAATAGAATAGCGTGTTTTCAGTGCGGTGTCTTGTAAGATAATGCACGAAAAGTGAATTCAAAGTCGTCGTTTTGTGTGCATGGTTTTAACCTTGTAATTGATTGGGAAGGCAAAGGCTTAGCATGCCATGAACCTCTATGGCGAACACAAAATAATCCGATCCAAGCGGTGCATGATTGTGCCTCGCGCGGCGGAAGCATAAAGGATGCAGTTCCGAATACATTTTTTTTATCAGAATAATCTTTTCAATTTGAGTGAGGGCGTCGTGTAGCCCTTAAAAAATGCTCTAGTTTCTCGTTTTAACATGTTCAAATCTATTCCACTTTTGCAATGTCTGCACTCGTCTGCAATTTTGGACCCATATCCGGTTCCTCAATCTGGCTAGCCAAACTTGGTTTACATAGTTTTGTGCGTGTGTATTTTGCCACATATTTTTATTCTATCGCCAATCCCCCCATGACGATGTACTTCCGGGTTACGTCAGGTACACATTTTTCTGTTTGAAATTCATTTCCAATTTGGTTTCTGACTTTTTTGGAGAGCGTAACCGACCTATAACAGAGAAAGAAATGTATTGAATGTTCCGGTAAGACTGATGTTTTTGAAACGGATTTTGCCTTCCGGTTTCCGCCATATTGCCACCTCAATCGCGTAAATTATAAAAACCTTCACCATGCCGCCTCGCTGCTTTGCTCCATTATCCTTATGTTTTGTCCTCTCTCTGTCCCTCGCTTTTGAATCTTTCATGGTAATTTTTACTCTCCTTTTTTCTGTTGCTCTCGATCTTGTCAATAGTTTCATCATTACGCACCCACCCCGTGTCTCCTGCGTACCACACACACACACACACACCACCACCCCTCATCATCTCAACAAAAAAAATATGCACATAGGGAAATCGTCCAAATTCGACACTCGAATCGGTGCGTTTTTCCTCCACTCTCTTGAAGTTGGGGTTTCTCGTTATTACGACGTTTCGTAATCGTAACTCTTTGATCGACATTGGACCAACCGAGTCGAGTGTATTTTTTCCTACAATTTTTTGTTTGCTTCTGTGTGTCCCGCCATCCAATCCATGCATGACAACACGCACACATACACGCGCACCCCGACTCCCATACCACTGGCAAAGGCGCGCGCCTTTTCTACGAGTGGGGCGCGTAGCTGGTGGGAAACCACTGGAATATCGGTCCAGCAAAGAGAGAGCGAGAGAGAGGGTTGGATATCGGTACAACAAGGCGAAAGCCGAAAGTGTGAGTTGTATCATATCCAATTTTGAGAATGATTTTCTCCCTTGTGTGCGATGAATGGGGACACACATACAATCTCACTGTCGCTTACTTCCTCTGTGTGCGAATGTTTACCCCCTCGCACATTGGGAAAAGGCCCCAATGATAAGCGATTTTACAATGATTTTCCCAGCGAACGAAGCAATTCGGGATGTTGTGAAGGAAGGGCTAAAATACGACGACTTTAGAAAATATCTACGCACTACCCGTAAAGAAAGTTCTTCAGCTCGCACTCTCACTAAAACACCACACAGCATTCAACAAGAAATCACACAACAAAACACGCACACACACCATGTCGACGAGCGCAATCGCGGCTTGTGGACTGGTGTATTGGTGGAGGTGGCTCGGATGCGCACCGAGAGTGCTGATGAGTGCCCGAGAGTGCCGCCTGCTGCCGCGTCGAGCAAAATGTTGCAACTCGCAGCGCAGCCGCCATCTTGAATTTTGCACACCTCACGCTTCCCACATAGATGGAATAGCGCATCGTTTCGCAGCGAATTGGCGTTCGTGACAATACTGCACTGCCTTCGTTTTATGCATCACTTTGCTGTCGCCCTGGTGGAGCTTCCGTTTATCCGATTTTCAGCACGATCCGGCCGCGGAAAAGGGCTCACTGCGCGTTCGACGGGAATGTGTGCACTGCGTGTGTCGTGACTGCTTTGCCACCTGCATATGGAAACCGTGTACGAAACGGGCAATGGCTGCCTGGCCTGGCTCTCATGACGCCTGCTTCGCGACTGCTGTCGTGTGCGTACGGCTCTCTTGGCCCCACTCGACGCTGAGCGGAGTGCGCTTTAGCGTTGTAGTTGTGTTGGTGAGCGACCGCAGTGTAGTAGTGTGAGTTAAGGCGCGTTTTTAAACTCGTTGCTCGTAGCCGCTCAAAAAACAAGATTTTCTTTCAAATTTGGAAAATATTTGCAACATGTAATTTTTTGACCAGATTTATTTGTATGATTCAATAAATCGTTTGTGTTGCGTGTCTTCATGCAAGTAAAACAATGCTTCCAAATTTAGTATATTTCGACAATCGACGAATTTGCGTAAGTTTAATCGATTTTCTTTTATCTGTCTGCCTAAGTTTTTCGGACTTTAGTTAGATTAGCTACTTAATCTAATTATTATTATGACACACAATAAATAAAATCAAGAAGTAGAATTATATTTTTGTCTTGAAATTTCTCAAATATTTTTGGTTTGATGCTGTAACGATTGGTGATTTTCGTCGAAAGTAACGAACTTGTTGAAAATCGATTACACACTCTTACTGATCAAATCATCAGCACCAACACAAATCCAATAACACACACACACGCTCATGCCCAGTCACCGCACACATGTGTGTGTTCCAACTCGCCCGGCGAATGCTTGGTTGTGTGAAGCTGCTTTTTCACAACAAATCACACACACCAATCACGTTTCGGTTGGCGCACATGATTTTCAATGTCGCGCTCATTATCGGCGGACTGATGATAGATGCGGAGCCAATTTTTAGGAATGAGGGGGTGTTTCTTTATTTAAACATATTATTAAAAAAATTAATTTCATGGCTTGCAATAAAAACACGATTGTATAAAATTATTTTAGATTAATCCTTCATCTGTTTTGAATAATTTTCATGATAATGCATTCTCAAATTTGAGAATGGATTATCATTATCAAATTTGAAAATAATCGAATATTAATCTGTTTGTCATTTCAGATCACAGAGCTCATCCTGGATAACTGTCGGAGTACATACGTCGACGGTCTGACCGACAGCTTCACAGCGCTCGAAACGCTTAGTCTTATCAACGTCGGTTTAGTTTCGCTGAAAAACTTCCCCAAACTGTCGAACCTACGCAAACTGGAATTGTCCGACAACAGAATATCGAATGGCTTGAATCATCTCACCGGCAGCCCGAAGCTAACACACCTGAACCTGTCCGGCAATCGTATTAAGGATTTCGAAGAGCTGCAGCCATTGAAGGATTTGGAGAACCTGGAAGCGTTAGATTTGTTCAATAACCAGGTCACGCTGATCGAAAACTACCGTGAGAAGCTGTTCCAGTTGATTCCATCGTTAAACTACCTCGATGGGTAGGTATCGTGCGAAACGTTTGCGGATGGAACATGCCGATACATTACAAATTGCCTTTCTATCTCCATTGCAGATTCGATAAAGAATATGTAGAGGCACCTTCGGATGAGGAAGATATGGGTGGTAAGTATTCTTATGCTACTCATTTGTGGATAGTTTCATGTGTTGCCCTCTCCGCTCACTGTTCAACAATCGCCGGGAACTTTACGTTGGACTGCTTTTGCTTCCTACCTAAGTTAATACACCTTGGAATATCTTTTCCTCACTCTAAAAGTCTTACTTGAAAAACTTTTTGTACTTTATATGAAATGAATGGGGTATTACATGCTAGTAAACAAAAAAAAGCAAAAACAAACAAAAACTTTCACATCCGGAGCTTCACCGAACATGCTTTTACTGGTTTTTTTGAAAAGAAAATGAAAAACACTATGGCGAGAAACCACCCTGCTTGCAGATGATGGCAACGAGCAACCCTCACAATTCTCCATCAATGGTATCGAAATTGATCTCGACGAGTTGGAACTATTTGAGGCCAGGATACGTCAAAAACGATTCCGAGACCAATCGGAAGGAAATCGGGCAGATGAGACGGGATGCGGTAGTAATAGTGTGCAGGAAGGTCATTCACCAGTGGATGGGACGAATTCGGGAACGTTGACTACGTCTGATGACTGCGCTAAGGATGATCTAGACTTGCTGTACGAAGAGATCCAACACAAGCGGGCACAGGAGCTAGTAAATGAAGAGGACCGGAACCGAAAACAGATGGCTTCGTTTCTATCGGTTCTGCTTATGTTTACCTCCTTATTGGCGTTCGTGAATCAGATATGCTTTAGGGGCGAACAGTTAGCCCTGCAAGAGCCGATAGAGCAAGTTGACGGCGAGAATGGGGAAGATGAGATGGACGAGGGTTCCCCGGATGATGATGATGATGGCGATGGTGGCAGCGGTAACGGTGCAAGGGTGGAAACTATGCCAAACATTGATAACACATCTCCATCATCAGATGGACCCAAAATGGACTAATTGTACAACATTACGTTTCTATCGCTTCGCTTTCATTTTATGGGCTCTTCTGGCACAGAAGAGGAGGAGGCGGAGGACTCGTGCGAGGAGTCGGATGAGGTCTCGCTAGCCTACTTGTACAACGACAACCTCGAGGAGGATCAGGAGGATTGGAAGAGCGTTGAGAGCGACTACAACAACGTGGACGACGAGTTCGACAGCGAAGATGAAGAGGAAGAGGAGGGCGGCGAGAATGCGGGCGAAGACGGTGGCGACAGTGATGGTGAGGGTGAAGATGATGACGGTGAGGAGGAGGAGGAGGAGGATGGTGATGAAGAGGATGGTGAAGAAGCGGCCGAAGCGGAAGCGGCGAGTGTCGCGGCAGCCGAAACCGAAGTCGAACCAACACCTGCAGCAGCGCCATCGACGGAAGTCGCCAGTACGGGTGATGATGAAGCCACGAAAGGTATGAAATATGGTTAAAGTGAATCTAACTTTTTTATGTGATTTCTGTTTCTATTGTACATTATGTATGCTCACTGAGATTAGCTGAGATTGAGTTCAGTCGAGATTGTGATCGATATCCACAAGGGATCTGAACCTATTCTCCAATTGCCTCCAATCCTACCAAATATCATGGTTTTGTATTAACTATAAAGTTGAATGTCGTTACAATATTAATAGGAATATTGACTTTTCATTAAACTTCGATTTATTGTCAACACTACTGGCAAACGCATACTTAATTTAAAGTAAAATAAGATTTTGTTCTTTGCCTATTGTAATTTTAAATTAAATATCGATAAAGTGCATTTAATGAAATTAATTTGGACACTGCATAAATAGAATTATGTTTGTACACACCAACAAGAATCAAGTAGAAAATTACAACGAAATTAATGTGGCTGTTCCTCATTTCAGCAACCGAACCGGAAGCACGAGGAAAGAAGAGAAAGTTCCAAGGAACGGACAGCGATGGCTAAGATGATACGCTGAGACGTCGGCGCTTCCAAATCAAATCAAGCAACCTAAATACAAATGAGTACAGCCGCAGCCGGTTTCTTCATATCGGTTCGGATGTTAGTAGGGGGTCATCGTTCGCATCGCAAGCTGCAAATCTACGTTAATATCCTGCTCTCCTTCCCTATTCACGTCATTTTTTTTTTCTACTACTACACGTGGTCTAGCTCGCACCACCGTCTTTTCGATGGTGACGTGCGGGTGCATAGCATGTGTCGACAAAAGTAAAATCAAACAGTTTTCACAGAGGCAGCACACAATTCGATGTGTTCGAACAGCAACTAGATTCTATAGATTCACAAAGTCACATAATATACATGTAAATCATCAGACAAACATCACCATACACAATCTTCCGGTACATTTTAACAAAATCACGCCTACTGGATAGAAACTGCAACTTCTGCTCTTCATGCTCTCTGGTGTAACGATCTTAGCCATGCCTGTTATGTTTCCGGTTTTTCTATACTATTTTTTATCCTCGCAGTAAGTTAGTCACTCCTTGATAGGATCGAGAACGGATCAAATGGAATAGTGGATGCTGACAAATCTGAGGCAACAAAAATTAATTCAAGAAAAATAACGTACAGTGGCATGGTGGAATAAAACAATCCACACATTGCCACTGGATTCATAGAAGTTCACGCATCTTTTTGAAAATTAAACAATGGATCCCTGGTGCCATCACTGGTAGAAGTTGATTGATGAAGAATATACGAATGTATATGAAATTTATTGCCAATAGAGTATGCAATTTTGCTAATAACACAACACATTTGGATGCGTTGGATGAACTTGGCAAAAATACAAAAAGAACAAATCTATTACGGCTTTACGCTGGAATCCATCAGCGACTGTGAATTAAAGTTGTTATAAGTCGTTATTAGTTAGTAACGGCTGTTTTATTGTCTCTAGAGGACGTTACATTTATATTAACCGGTATCTAAACGTGGAGGAACTTTCATCCGTACCATTTGAACCGTCTCCTCCAAACGAAGTGTGGCTAACTAGCTATTCTTGGTATAAGATTTGGTCTAGTAAGCCGGTAACGCAACTGGTAGGGCGGGTGTAGATCGTTACACCAAAGAAGACGAGATACTTCTGGATAGTGGGGGAATTGCGAGCGAAGGAACGTAATACAAAGCATTAAGAAATATAGTATATACAGTAAGATGGAGAGAAAAGAAAGTAAAGTAGAAGAGCATAGAGGAGAAGGAGAGAAAAAGTTAGACAAAGTGAGGGAAAAATGTGTCTTACCCCGCCCCTTGAAACAAGAGAATGTGTTAAAAACAGATAACAATTGGTGAGGATTGCTTCGCATGGCATTTTATTTTGTTTGAGAAGAATGTGCGCAATCCTTTACTGGAATAATCTTCGAATTGTCAAATAAATCGGCTGAGAGTTTGTTTTCGGTGTACGAAAACCAGTAAACACATGAAAATGTTGTTGAAAATAGTTTGGATTTGTTTTTAAACAGTGGCCCTGCTCCGCCACGATGCACAGACATGATTTATGTTACCGGAATTGTTAAATTTTCCAGGATAGATAAATCAAAACGTACAGTACATTGTTTTCGAAAAAAAAGTGTTTAATTTTTAATTTGTTGGCCACAAAATCCGTTGACGTTTCTAACCGCGTGAAGCGCTTTCATCTATCCATCCCCGAATGTGTATTGCGGATAAGCGGTTTCAAGTTCTGCGTTCGGAGCATCTGTATGCCGAGACAAAACAAATAAATCAAACGGGGGGAAGATACGGTGAGCAGAGTGCCCATACAAAATAAATTGAATCCAAGATCGAACATGGAGCTTGCAAGTAGTGTTAATTTCAGTTTGGGCGAGATTTATGTTTTCTTTATTTTGTTCTTGTTTGTTTCTACTTCACTAAGTAATGAGCGAAGGTTGTTATAAACGGATGTATTATTTGTCTTCGGTACGCTTAAGATCATTATCTCAGGCAAATGCTTTCTTGGTTTCTGTTAACGACGAAAGTACGAAAGCTAAGCAAACACTCTCACACATATTGCGTTACGTTATCGTAACGCTGTAACTGGTGGTAGGATTTGAGGTGTTGTTCCATCGACCAAATCGCGTTTCAATGCTTTACAATAAATTATGTCCCAGCAGCCGAATTGTTGAGTATCGGTTTTTTAGTGCAGATATAGTGACAAAATATATGCCAAAAAGTTTGCGGTACGTGAGCATCCCTTGTTCAACGACAGATCAAGAAACAGATTGACAGAAACAAAGAAGTAGCAGTTCATATTAGATATTCGGTCCGACTGCTCGCACCAAAAGACTTTTTTTCGAGTCTGGGAATGTTTTTTACCAGGAGCTTCAAACGTCCTTCCAACCGTTAGTAAACTGGGTAGTGTCAAGATTGTTTTCACTCATGGGAAAAGTTATGATTGAACAATATTTAAAGGCTATCGAGATTTTTTTTTGGGAGAGCGGTGAATAGGAGATTTATATCGCCTTGTTATTCAATCGTGTTGGTTTCACAATAGCGCAAACACAGATCGAAGAAGGTCCTTTAAACAAACCGGCTCATGCAATGGTTTGAACATGCCGCTTTTGCAATCAGTTTAATTTTTAAATTGACCACGATTAGATCGACCCACTGTTTTGTCTTTTGATCCAACGTTTGGGTCGACGACGTGTTTTTAATAGCAGCAATGTTTTAAAATCAGAAGTAAGAGTTTCGCGTCTCCACGTGTGATACATTTAAGAAAGGTTTGGGCCATTAAAAAAACAAAAAAACATATTCCAACACAGCTATCGGTGCGTTTCGTGGTCAGCATTGAATGCGACACCAACTTCCATGGCGTAGCAACATGGTTTGGGTACGTGTTTGACAGTTTCTGTTGCTTTCACTGCAGAGAGAGTTATACAAGGTTGTATGATTGATTCCTCCCATGTTGTGTAAACCATGTGTTGACGATTCAGCAGCAAAAAGCAACAATTAACACATTCTTCTGTTGAGCAACGGCAAGGATATTGAACACAGTAAATCCATAGAAAAAGGGCTGAGGACCGATACATGCGTAGATTAGTGTTACCGCCCCTGATTAACATCAGATACGGATCAAAACGTGCCCTTAAATACGATATATAACGCAAGCATTATATACCGGGAACAGAACAAATAAACGCGCACCAAAAAATAATCAGGAAAAGAGAGAGAGAGAGAGAGAGAGATAGAGAGTGGGTGCCATGAAAAGAAGGACGAAAACTAAACGCGATCAAAAGCAAATAATCACGAGGAATAGCGATGGCGTTGTGGATCTAAGAATAATCCTATTTGAGGATAGTAAAAAATACTTCGGCCGCCCGCCCCGTTACAAAAGGCATTTGCACATCGATGGATGATGATGATGGTGCGTGAGCAGGCAGGAAATGGCGATTTGCGCGCGGTATAATCGCGAAAAATGGAACAAAATTTATAATTGCTAAGGAAGTAATATTTGTTTAAATAAATCATCAAAGAAAAATGTGTGTGATTCGTTCGTGCGATGAAGGATGCATTCGAGAAAAAAACAGGTAAGCAGTAACGTTAGGAGACCTTGTGCGGATATTATTAATCTTTCATAATGTTTCATGAAGTCCATCATAGAGTAGCAGAGAGCTTTCTTTCCTATCGTAAGGTCCGTATTTATCCTTGTGGCAAATTTCACAATCTTCTAACCTTGGTTACCATCAGGATTTGCAACACAATTCTTGGTTGTCACCATCGTCCTTATCGGATCAAACCACCAAAGAGATCATACTTCTGCAAATGAAATATTTCAAATCTCGATCCAAAACTTCGGTCTCTACGGGAAAAAAGAAAGTGACGATTTCCTCAGTAAACAATCATTGTGTAGGGTTTTTGTACCAATTTTCGACAACATAGAGCTGCAGTTTAACAAAAACAACTCGTATTTTACATGTAACTTATACCACATTATTGCACTGGATATTTTGGACAGAATAACTTTCGGAGTTTTCCTGTATGCTCTTTGTTTGGGATACAAATGTTACTCATATAAACCAAACATGGAACTGTTTTTAGTTTAGTTTTATGCTAAAGCAAACCAGTTTTCGATAACACGTATTAAAGGTTTTTGTGTTTGCAGATGGTTAAAAAATTGTTATTTAAATATTAGCAACATGTAACTACCACTACATTTGAACTGGATGAAAAGTGTTTACTTTTTTACATTAATATTATTTAAAGCGAAAACATCTTAAAACCTTTGTAAATATCGTTAAATGCGTTGGTTGCATACTTCTAGACATCTACCGAATTACTGACTACTGCAACATTGTAGAAATATTTCATAAAATATTCATGTAAACTTTAGAACACCTGATTCAAAGTAGAAATCATCATTTCATTACTTAGGTTCTTCAGATTATTAAGGATGTCTCACGTTATATACCGATACATTCACGCTTTTACAAGATGATACGGTTCCAAATATTCATCATATGAATTAATCAAACGCGATATTGTATGGCGGTTGTATTGTTTTACAAAAGCACGCTGAAGTCATCGTATTCAGCATGGCTTTACTACCCAAAGGGTACAGCAGATTTTGTTGATCTGAGGGTTTTAAAAGGGAAATAATAGTAAATTCCACTCATTTATCGGCGGTTTATCTTTCATTTATTTACGGTATGTCGGTATATCGTGGTAGTATAAAACACGGTTTCAACGTTTTAGACGTCGCGCCTGTCTCGTGTTTTTCGTTTCTTTGGCTCATAATAGGTTACATTTGGCGGAGGGTCAAATCATTTCAACAATTGTATTAGGTCATTAGCTAAAGAGTTACATGTTGTTGTTGAAAGGAGTTTTTATGTCGGGTTCGCTAGTTGGACATGTATATCATACCTCCATGATAAGCCCCAAGGATGTGTTAAAAGGGTTATTTTGATGCACTTAAATTGGTCGAATTTATATTATATTGTTGGCTATATTCAACATTGACTAATATTTTGATTTCATTTTGTGAACTTTGTCCGTCATAGGTATGGAAATATGGAACATTTTTCTTATGTATAGTTTCATCAGGAATGTAACATAACAAATTCTTATAAAAAATACAAAGGTAATCGAGTTCTATATGTTGTCAAATTCTATAATTATTACTATAATGTGGGCTAAGAAAAAATCACCCTGAAATATTATGTTAACATACATCTTTTCCGTTTTTCGATTAACATTTGCCCCGGAATAAAAAATGCTTCTTATTTCTACAAATATTTTTCCAATAAAATGTTGTGATCTTCGAAATGAAAGACACATGTATACCGGTACAGTATTTGTAATCATAGGGAATTAATTCAATATGGAACCAAAATAACTGACACAGAATGTTCTTGAAATAAAATTCCGAGTACAAAACAAACGTTCTAATTCCGTATGGATCGTTTGTACAACACTAAAATTTGTACGATATTTTACGATTCACTAGAAGTACGAAAACAAAATTCCGCTGCTCCCCTATTTTTACAATGGAGGCTGGATGATTCGATGATGATTTTAACTTAATGATGACAGCTTTGACGTTTTATTGTTGTTTGTTGTTGTTGATACTCTTTTACTTGCTCAAAAACGGAAAAAAACTCGAAGGGAGAGGCCACGCAGCTCGCGCTGCCGGATTTTACTTTAAAAGTGCGTCTTTTGCTTTATCCATAACTTTTTTTTGTAAGTGCAAGTGTGACCTATAGCATAAAGTGTTTAAAAATCCTTTATAAAACAAAATAATTTGCTTAGGAGTGATGCTCACAGCTCATCGCCAGTGCGAATCGTAGGAAAACAACAGCGAAGGCTGTGATGCGTGCGTATTTGTGATAGCGTTGGTTCACTGTTGTTCTTAACATTCTCGCCGATATTATTGTCCATTTTATGGGGAGAACGTTGAAATGTGCAACAAACCGAACAACAGAATCAATACGTACCGCTGATTGAAAACTCGCGGAAATTAGAGTCAATACAATCGGAAGAAGCTAGTGTCACGAGAGTGCGATCCGGGGAAACTCTAGTAAAACATAAATAAACGTAAGTGCATGTGAAATATTCTAGATTTCGGCGCTGCATTACTTGTATGACGATGTGTACGTGCACATAATTTTACCCTTTTTGAAGTACTTGCTGGGCAGGTGCTGAACAGTGCAGAAATTGGTGGAATTTGAAAAGTGATCATCATCGAGTTAGCATTTATGAAACGGGCATTGTTTATTGAAAGTGATGTGCGTTGGAATTGCAAACCCAAATTCCTTTGGACGCAGTGATAAATTGTGTAATTGTTTCCAGTGCTAAGTGAAGTGCATCGTACGAGAGAAAACAATTCGACGGGCAATCGTAGAATATGCTAATGTAATAAACTAACATTTTTTGTTGCGCTTACTCCACAACGACGGGTTTCTTCCACATTTTAGCATTATTAAATTTTAATAGCTTTTTATTTTTACTTCATTCGAATCACCCTAAGGTTATTCCGAACGACGTCCGGTAACCGGAAGTTGTAGAAAGTGGTGAGCGAGTGAGCCCAAATTAGGAGCCGCGAACGAAACCGTCTGAGTGCGGAGTGTAAAGTGTGCCAAACGAAAATTACCAGCAGCAGGTTTCGCTTCAAAACAAACGCAGCACAGTCAGCAGCACGATGGCAGAAAATAAAGGAATTTTGCTGGCGAAATCCGTCCAGAAGCATGCCGGCCGCGCTAAGGAAAAGGTAAGCCAAAGGAACTTGCTCAGTGCAGACGATCGTGTCAGCAGCGCGTTTGCGGAAAACGGGCACCGCGCTCCGAAAAACCCCCGGGATGACACAGTACAAGCAACCGTCGTTCGGTTAGGTTATTTCTAATTTAAGGCCGGCCGAATCTCTTTCTCTCTCTCGCTTGCTCGCGATCGAGTCCGGCCTTTCCCAGGTGGCAACGGGGCCCGGGTAAAGTGAAGTTTTGCTTCCACCTTGCTTCATCGTGTGTCCACCGCACCAGGACACTCATACCGCCACGGTGGACACACGGCTTAAGCAGCTGTGCGTAGAAAAATGGGAGCTTTTAGCAACGTTCGTGTACGTGTACCCCTTGCGGCATCGTTGGCTGAAAATAGATCAGCTCCTTCGCTGCACTGGTGGACGGCGGGTGTCGTGATATAATTCTTGTCGTGGTTGAATATGACCCCATGCGCCTGTCACCTTACTTCGTGCGTCTTCCTTAGGATCCCTTTACCACTAAATCTAAGATGTGGCCGGCAAAAATGTTTTTCATTGTCTCTGATTGGGGTACGCTTATAGATTCGTACAGAAGTCAATCTAATCTCCTTTCTGACTCTGTCCTTAAAAACACACAAATCGCATATTGCATAATTTTCGATCGCAATTGTTTGCAGATGAGTTTTGTTTTGTACATTTTGTCAACTTTTGCATAACTAGTTGGTTTTCTGCTTCACATTGCGATGAACACATCATTAGAATCACATTGTGCAAATGCAACATTTCATATGATTGCCCATTCTCGAGTTTACGTTAGATGACAAATAGTTTATTTTACCACTTCCAGTGACTCAAATTGTAAACCTTGCAATTTTGCATAAAATTTTTGCTATCGAATTTAAATTCTAGAAACCGGCTTTCGAGATTTCTTAAGCATTTTACCACTACTCGATTGGATAGTTGGACAGCATTTTGAAAGAACCGTTCACATTTGGTTTTAGCTCTATTTCAAGCTTACAGCTAATATTTTAAAATTTTTTCAAATAAAATGAAAAACAATTTTTCAAACTTCAGAAAATGTTAGCAAAGGTACGACTTTTTTGTCTATCAGCGCACTGGGCATAAAAAAGAAAGATATTTGATTATGAATAAGAACGATTCGATAAACGTTAAAATCAACTTATTTGAAACGACTTTGAAAACATTAGATAATGTGTATTAAATATTATTATAGTTAGATCAGCGAAAGTGTGTGTTCAATGAAAAAACTATCGATGATGCGATTTTATCGTGACTGATGTCTTTTGTGTGTGTCTTTTTAGCCTCATAAAACTATCTTAATAAATAAATATTCCTTATTAGTGCTGTTGGGGAATGATGGAACAAATGTGCTCGATTTTGTACGACAAGCCTCAAAGTTGAGCGGGCCTGGATGAAAAAGTGGTTGTTTTATCGTGAGTTAATTTGAGCAGGGTTACTGAATTTTAGCAAAATATATATTTTGTTACTTCAATTTTTATTCCATTTTTTTACTTCGGCTGTATGTAGCCGTATTGTCAGTGCCTACTTGCACTGACAGACATTTTTAGTTTCAGGGGTTTTCCTCCCTGTAAATTGGCCTTATCCTGGACCTACTCGGTTATTTTAGCAAAATATGTACGCTTGCGATAATGCTACTGAAAAAATACAATCCAAACCATTTTTCAGTCTCCTTATTTTCGCTGTTAGTAAGATAAACATTTGGCCCGTCGATACAACATAGTTTTGAGTGGGGCGGTTGTGGTAAAAAATTAAACAATTCTTACGTTGCACACGTGGATGATAAGTATATTTTTATCCAAATTTATGATGCACTTTCTAACGTGTTTGTTGTCCACCGTTCGGTAACATCGCGGGCAAACACTTTTATGGGTGCGCGCGCGCTTGTGTCTGTGTGTTCGTAACCATTCGTATACAAGTCCGTAAAACCATCCTGGCAATGGCATCTCGTTGAATTGCACATTGCACAATAGCAGTGTCCATTGCAATGCGCGGTAGGAGCCATTTTGGGTGATTCAATTTCCGAAAGCGATAATGAAAATCCATCCACCCAAACCGAAGCGTTGTCGCGGGTTTGCTTTTCCATACGGGTTGGATTCGTTTTGTCGGCAACCGATGCACGAAATCTCGTCTCGATTTTGGTCGTACTGATTTGAAAGTCTCTCTCCCGCAAGTGTGTTGCTACCGGCAACGAAGAAAGGCTCACAAGACGGTCGAAAAAGAAAGTCACATCACAGTCCCATACCAACCATATGCGTGTGTGTGTCCGCTGGTGGGATTTTCGTGTCTCTAGATGTTGCGGAACGACAAGTTCATGGAGTCGGACTCATGGTAAGGGTATTTTAATCTCTCAAGGTTTCCAGCACGACTGGCAAGAAGAGATGCGGGAGGTTTTGTGTGTGTGTGTTCCGTCTGCGCATATCGTACCAACTCGGCAGGTTCCGCAGCGTTCTGTGGACTATCGTTACAAGCGAGCATTGTATATAATGGGGATTGAATTGGGGTCTACATCATTGTGACACATTCACACTCTATCTCTCTCTATTTATCACACACTTACACCGACTCCGTCTGGCTACGAAGGGTACCGTTCTCGGTTGCAAGTAACAGAATGCTTTTGTTCAATTTTGTCCACCGTCAAACTTTCGATGGCCTGCACCACAGAAAGCGACACGAATGAATTGCATTGTTTGACGATCTATTGCTTCAGATTGCGGCTTCATTGTGCGTTACTTCTAAGGCCGGTAACCTTTCTCACGGAAATAAGGGAGAGAATAAAATTCAATTAGTGAGAACATACAACAGGATGAAGATAAATTTGACAAGTCCACCTGTTTTTATTTAACAGATATTTATCCATCCAAACCCAAATAGAAAAACCCAAATATCCCCCGCTGTATGAAATATTCTTCACAATCTCATGTGCAATGAGTTTTGCTGAATATAAAAAGAAAATTTGTGTATGTGCTCGAATCTACTACAGGAAAAGAGGTTGCCAAAAATGGATATGTCTTTTTTTTAAACACAGTAATATTATCCTTACTAGATAAAGTTCTACCACCTCTTTGATGCTTCAAAATTAGCGTAGGCTTCGGTGCGCTAAGTGATTATTCCTTTTTCTACCGCTTAGTATATCGAGTTACTTCGGAAAGATCTCACATTGCCCTCCCACATCCTGTTCAATGAACCTTTTATTTAGCACTCCAAAAGAAATACATCCGTATTGCCAGGTTTGCCGTCAGTCGCAACGCACATTTTGAATCTCCTACCGTCGAGATCGGCAACGAATGACGCAGTACGGCTGCTGTTACTACTGCCGACTGTTGTTGTAGTAGGCGTATGAGGTCGACTCCACTGCACACCTCCATCACGATCGCGATCGGAGGGAATGCAAATGCAAGGCCATCACGTATGCGCGCGGAGAAACCTGAGCGAGACGATGAAGGCGCACCTGAGAGAAACCCGCTCGAAATGGCAGGAGTTTGAGATGGTTAGACCGAGGGTCAATCGCCGGCAATATTTTCATCATCATCC
The DNA here is from genome assembly GCA_000473445.2 of Anopheles farauti. Classification (NCBI taxonomy): domain Eukaryota; kingdom Metazoa; phylum Arthropoda; class Insecta; order Diptera; family Culicidae; genus Anopheles; species Anopheles farauti. The sequence goes on from KI915044.1 coordinate 6,831,167, forward strand.
CCACATCGACATCATCCGCCAGCGGCAACACCATGCCCTGATCTGTTGGATTCAGTTTCTCATTTTGGTTCGCACAGCACCACCTACCTTGGTGGGTTTGTTGAATTGATGCGTTTTTGCCTTTAAACCGAAGTGAACCAAAATTAAGCACAGGTCTTGCATGTGGCAGTGATGCGCGTGTACTTTTTATAAATAAAGGATTAGTATAAAAATCGATTTATCACGTAGCTATGAAAACAACTTCTTTATTATGGCAAATGTAAATCATTGGAGTTATAGTCGTTGTTATTTTGTGATTCAAATTGAATCGATTCTCTGGGGTTTTGTCTGATCATAGAAGAATTTACGTTTAAATTTGCCTCAAAACTTTTTTTACTTGTGAGGTTTTTTTACCTCCAATTTTCAAATTTAAAATTATATTGAAGGACTTTCTGTAGTGTAAAGCAGTACAAGTTTGAAATTTGTTTTATGAAATTTTATATTTTCGATGTCCATAATGGAATCAATATCATCGTTTAATTTAACAGAATAGTTTTGTTACCAAATATGTTTGCCTATGCATGTTTTGAAGGATGCAGTGTAAACGTTAAATTAACAAATTTTACAGCATTGTTGACAAAATATCTCTACTTAAGTACTAATGCAAATTGTCGAGAAAATTCCAGCTTAATTAGTTCACTGCAACACTTAAGTCGTTAGAATTGTTGCGTTTAAATAGAAAAGTTTGAGACGATAACATTGATCAAGTTTCGATTGTTTTATGACATTTTTAAACCTTATATCATAAGGTTTCCCTAGTCTTACAGGAAAAGGAAGGCAATCTCATTGCCTCATTGTGTTTCTAACATTAGTGTGATGTTTAAATTAAAAAAAAAATCGTTAACATTTGGCGGATTAGGTTTCAACTTATTCGTTTACAAATTCGGCATGGTCGAGAAAATCGTTTCAAAAATTATTTTTGTGTCGTAAATGAAGACTATTTAAATAGAAAACCACACTAGATTCCTTCAGTTTACTAAATTAAAATATAAAAGTAGTAATTTTCCTAAAGCAATGTGGGCGAAATTCAGTAGCTCCATAAGCGCCAACACTTCGCTAGATTGCCGCGAATATTCTTCTTCAAAGTTAAACGCAACATTAACCGGCAATGTTTGCTATGTCTGATAGTCTACAGTAGCATCCACTTCTTTGATTTCTGCCATGCGTTGGAGCCACTGTGTGTATGTGTTTTTATTTGTTGTTGAAGAGGACAGCGGAAAAATCGGCGAAAAACTCCACGCTAAAAATAGTCCTCCCCCATAATCGGAACAAGGGTTTGGTGTGTAAAGTGACTGCAAGCGAGGTGTACCTGCTTCAGGAGCCGAAGCTCCCTCGCGTAGTTCAGCATTTTTAAGCCGAGAATATCGCTCTGCACGATCGCTTTAGTGAGTGCTGCTGCTGGTGTTCGTACGGTACGCGGCGCACCGAATGCCGCCGGAAAAGCGGGAAACTCGAGCTCGCTCGGGCGAGAGCAAAAGAGAGCTCAACCGTTCCGTGGATTGCAGTTCTATTTTCGGATCGAATCCCTTCTACCTGACCCTTCCTTCGTTCGGCACTGACTTACTCCTTGTGGATTGTTTCGGTTTCGCTTGCGCTAACTATTACTTTCTCCCCGTGCTTGCTATCGATCCGAAGGATGTAGAATTATCATTTTGACGCACTTACGAATGTGCGTACCTGGTAAACACGCGTATTGTCGATACGTTTGTTGGATGTGTTTCCTTGCCACGGAGAAAACGTCGGGGTGTTTCAGCCATAGTAAAATGATTTCAAATCGGTAGATCGTGCCCAGGCGATCGTGGGATGCTGGTTAGCGTGCACTCTGTTGGTGGCCAGTGAATGTCATCAGCGGCGCATGGCGCTAGTGGATATTTTTAACAACCAACGCACTTTGACTGTCGCCGAAGTTTCACCCTGGATCGGCGAGATGGTGAGTCAACTCACGATCCGGTCGAGACCGGCGCGAGCACCACCACCAACGCTGCTGCACCTAATGGATTCAAAGCTAATTTTTGGAAACTTTTTTGGCAGCCACCCATTAAACGCACTCACACACACACACATACACATACTAATCCGCAAGATCTGAACTTAAAACAGGAGAAGAGCTACGGTGCGCTTGCCAGGAGGCAAGTGGATGTTTTATCTTTATCGTCATTCATAAATTCCTTGCGCGGCAACAGATACGGCAAATATGGGCACAGCAGGCCGCGGTCAAATCGTGCCTTAAGTCGCGTTCTTGCAGAAGGTTGCGCGCGATAATTTTGTGTATACGATAACCGAAAACTGACAACTGCGGAAGCGAGATAAGATCCGTTTTTTTCCGTGCTATGCGGCTTCTTCCCTTTCGTTGGGTCAGAGAATAAACGCAAACGCTAAAACCCATTCGCAGTTTGTCTTGAGAATAAAGACTGTGGGTAATATTCTCACCAAACTTTTAATTAAACATCGAATTAAATTTGGATTTTTCGTCTTTTCAAGTAGATGACGATCTTTTCAAACACTTGGAATGAATGTGTATTTTTTTCGAAATTCAAATTAGTAAAAACATTGATTCATTACAAATACATTTCAACGTTGGTTTGGTCTGCAATAATTTAAAGAACTTACAATAGGTCTGTTAAGATTTGGTTCATATTTTGTCATCATAAATGGCCGCCTTGTTATGATGTGAAAACACTAGCCGCGAGACAAAGATTAGTGCATTTTGATTTTGTATTTCTTTTCTGATACAAATAATGTAATTACAACGCGTAGCACGTCTCGTATGGGTTTTGATCGTTCAACAATGTCTGTTAATGTCTGTAATTTCGTAACTTTCTATATAAATGGCCAACGTTGATAGAAAACCAATAACTATTTCATCTTCAATCTGCTTCAATCCCAAGGAGCGAGTCGATGTTCAATCAGCTCACTTAATCTTTTTTTGAAATTCACCATCTCAAAATTGCTTTTGTCTTTCGGTGCGTACTGCAAATGCCCTCTCTGCTTTCCCAAATGTGGGTCAGTTTTGTTACGTACACTTATCGCTTCCTGCTGTTACTCGGCTAGCACGGCGGCCCTTTCACTCACTCTGTCTCCCACTTCGAGCGAAAAGTGGCCCTAGCCTCGCGACAAGTTTAACGATAGCCGGCTAATATGTGAAATATAATTAGGGCAGCAACATGGTGTATTAATTAGCGTCGACGTGCGCCTTTTGCCTTCCCTTTCGCCTCACAACCTTAGCCGTAGCCGGGCAAAGGGTGAGGCCCGTCTAGTTTACTTTGAATGAACGTTGCGTGTTGGGTTCACCGGTTCCCTTGCAATGCGGTACGCTCGATAAGGAAGCTGCAGGTATGCTCGCACAAGTGTGACGCAATTTGCGGTGACAAGCGTGGGTATTTGAGAAATCAGTTCAACCGACTAACCCCTTGTGCGTTGTAATCGTCCTGGTTTGATAAACGTTCTCGCATGGAACGATGTTGTTGTTCCTTTTGTCGGAAATCTTTATGAGTTTGCTACTAATCGAAACTTCAATACATCTTAATAGATAGCATCATCTTTGCTACCGACAACCGCTTTCGGTGGAACGTCTTTTTGGGGGTTCTTTATTTTGTTTGCATGCTGATCGACGTTTCGTGCTCCGATCGTCGCTGGCGAATGCGAATTAAACACGCAAATAACGTTGGCGACGCCCCGGCGTGCGAAGGCGTCAGCACATTAGCGATCTAGGAAGTGATCGTGACGGGTGCTCCAAGTGATCGAGACGCCAGCCAAAAGGGTGACGTTGCTGTGCCACGATCACCACCACCACCAACCACCAACCACCAACCACCACCAAAAAAGGGTGCACATGACACCAACCGAATCGAAACTCAACCGCACCAACACCTCCAGGGAGGCTTCGTTCGACCAAACGGTGCGCTTTTTGGGGGAGGAGGGAGTTTGGATAAAGGAAGGTGCGGTTCCGGTGCGTGGAGGTGGCTCCAAAGCGTGGGTCACCTTATGGATTCGATATGGCATCAAGAACACTTCAGCCACAGGTTTCGGTCGTGGGATTCGGTTTTGTTTTTGCTTTTCCTACACGATCAAATCGTTGGTTTTCCTGAAAAAAAAATGTATCGCCCGAGAGTGATTCGGCACACGGCGACATTTATGTGCGTGCTTGTTGGAGACGCTAGAACTGACAACAAGTTTGACTGGTCAGTGCTTTGGATTATATGAATCGGTGTCTATCCTTCTCGTTCGCTCTAACACTTCGATAGTGGAAACAGCATGACGTAACCGTGCGTTCGTCAATTTGAGATTTAGCCCAACTATAAATCCGGTTATCCGGTCTGCCAGATGGTACGCAAATTGGTATTTATACAAACATTCTAACAGCATAAAACCAAAAATCACTGCTCTAATGACTGCTTGAAGGATAAATGTTGCATAAGTGAAAAATACGTCAACAATATTATTGTTTCAATGACCTTGGTGCGATAATGTTAGTATTGATCAACAGAACTTAGCTTTATGGTGCATTATAATTCTATACGATCATTCCTTATCATTCAGGCAACAGATCGATCCAGCGTAGTTTTTGGTTACTCCAACTGTTTGAGCCGTTTCATGATAAGGAACTTTGCTTTGCCGAATGGCGATACATAAGTCGATAAGCAAAATGGCGAATCATTAACACCACCGTGATTCCACGCCAGGGCAAACGACCTTTACGGCTGATGTTCAAACCCCGGCCGGCAGTCGTTCGAAGGGAAGCAGATAAGAATCAAACATCTTGTTTCCGTGATAATTGAACTGTTTACATTCCGATGTTATAATGGTGCCAATAAACACATCCAGGCGGGGGAGCCGTTCCAAAGGCCCTGTCCGAATCTGTTTGTGATACAGCTTAGAGACGGAAGGTCTGAAAATGCTACAAACGAACGGTCTCTTGGACATATTCGTCCAAACATGGCTCCAACCTGTCCGATCACGCACTCAACTCACCGTTCGCTTTCTGTCTCTCCTAGCGCTCCTCCAAGTAATGGGTGAGGTTGATTTGGTTTAAATCACGACCAGGTAATTATCACGCCCAGCTTATCTATGTCGACCGGCGCGCACATGACGTATGTTCGGTTGTGCCGTGTTGCGAGCATTAGCTTGCTTTTCGCACCTTTTCAACGGGTGATGCTAGATGAGATGTCGTTGCAAACGATTGGCACTCCCAATCGGTGCTTAGTTCGGGTACATTTAAATCCGATTGGATGGATGCAACTCTAGGCTAAAACTATATATGAAAACATAATTCAGTAACGTAATAAAAAGTACTTACTCAACCACGGGAATTGCTTTCAGACACGACATCCTCAGGCTCAGTTGCAAATCATTCGGAAAAGAGCTCGAGGAAATTAACAAGATATCGTGACATTTTTCATGGGCTACTTTACAGAACGTGAATGCACCGTTGCAAAACATGACACTGGATGGACGGTCTAAGCTATGCTCTGTCCATTAGCAGCTGCGTGATAATAGAACGAACCGAGGCAAGCGTTTCCGAACGTTCATTTTTATGTTTAGAAATTTCTAAATATCTATACAGAATTTTGTAAGAGTAGAACTTAAATTAGTGACATAACTATATTCCAGTTCCAGTCTGTATGTGTGGCATATATAATCTCATAATTTTATCATGTACAGTACGTGATTTCGGGAGCGGTCTGTTTGCAAACACAAGTGTTGTTACGTGAAGTTTCCAACTTGCCAACTTCCAACGCATATGGTTATGTGACACTGTCGTATCTACCGGAAAAAAATGAGCTAAACCTCAATGTATGAATACACTGCCGACGGAAGGGTAACAGCTTTAGTCTTAGCTGACAAGCCAATTTGATGAGCCCGACATTGAACTATCATAGTAACGAGAAAACGACAATCGGAACCGCAACTACACACCTGTCATTAGTAGTTGTGAGTTGAGAGCTGGTGATATAATCTCATCTCATTCAATGTCCGTCCGATGCTAAACGTTCGGACGTATCCGCCGTGCCGGCCGGGGGGGGGGACGGAAAGCGGCCGCGGAAGGTCGTAAACGTGCGCCCAAAAGTCGACTGTGAGGCACGTTCTAATAGTGGCCAGTTAGTCAGCCCTAAACCGCGTACCGCCGGGGTCCAATTAGCGCAATTGGTGGCCCGTTGCGCACTGGTCGATGTGAGGGAACGACTAATGCCTTCTCGTAGTATACTAGTGTTGGTGACTATCCGACACCTCCTGTAGTAGGTATCGAATTACTAGAGCCTGCAGTTAGTGTTGCACAGGTATTCGTGCAAGCACAACACATATTTTGCATTATGGCTCAAAGACGGTAGAACTCTACTCTTCGCTACCTCCCAAACTCGTTCTTTATTGTAAGAGCAGACGGTATTTTGCATGGGGTTTTTTTAGACGACGTATTTGTGTGTTGGTACTTTATGTTGCCACATGATACCGTTTGCAAGTTTTCCACCTTCGTGTACATTGGCTTAGGGGTTTTTAGTACAGGTAGATACGTTGACTCTTATCTTGATGGTTGCCAGCACCAACAACGAACGACGTCATCTCGCGGTACCTTCGTATGTAATTAATAATTCGTACCAAGCGGCTCCGTCTACTGTTAACGTGGAAGTAAAACACTGAAATGACGTTTGCATTGTATGAAGTTTACACAGCTTTATTGTAGATTTAACGTTGTGCCAGCTCTTTCAGTTTTTTTTTCTCGAGATCGAGATTTGTGTACATCTATGCGTCAACGCGTAATGTGTTTGTAGAAATATTAATTTATTTTTCTTTTCTGTTCTCGTTTTAGGTAAGACATGGCCGGCAAAAGTAGGCCGATACACTTCATACCGGGTTTTTCAGAAACATCAGAGTCCTTTTGCATAGAATGCCTGTAGAGCACTCCGTCGCATGAGACACAAGTTGGTAAAAATAACTCCGATTGACTAAGCACTTAACTTATTGTACCACGCACCGCCCTTCACAAGGATGATAAAAACAATCGTTGTTCAAGTTCATTTGATGTCGAAAAAACGGTCAGCCGATAAAAAGCCCCACAAGATGGGGATGGGATAATATGGTAACAGCACGTTATAAAATGTCGCCGAAAAGAAAGCGGACCTGCGTAATGGCAGCTCATAACGCACAAAATATTTTCGATTTCCGTGCGTTTCGGAAACTCTGTGACCGCCAAGGGGAAGCCACGAATCAGGAAGGCGGAGCGGGCATCTCGTAGCTGTGACGTAAGAGATGGGGCGGTATGTTTTCCTGCCGGTTGAGAAAAATCTGTTGGGACGTGGCAGTGTCGCATGTGGCGATCGTGCTCACCACTGTATAGTAGTAGCGTGAGTAGAGTTTGCGACGACCTGCGAACGAAAAAAATAAAACATGCTCAACTAAAAATAAGTCACCCAAGCGTCCGTCAGCACAGGCCTGGCAACAGGTCTTCGGGAACGAGTGAGTCGAATTTTCGATGGGTATTAGTTTACCGATGGTTATGCTGGTGCGCGAGGGAAGGGAAGGTAATCTCCCAAAATCTTTACTCCCCTGACCCTGTGATTTGGGCGGGCGGAGTGCTGTGGTTGGTACGGTGCGGTGCGCCGTGCGCTTGCGGGATCGGGATGGAAAATGAACCATCCGTCCCGATCTTGTATCGGAGGAAATTGTTTTGCGAGATCATTTTCTTTACACCAGACTGACCCCAAACTCTGTCTCACGGGGTTTGAGTGGAGCGAAGGAAGGGTGCAGAGAATTGAATGTATTTTTCGTTGTTGTTTCTTGCACACATGCACATGTAGCACACCGTCGTCATCGCCGTCGTCGTCGACGGCTAACCTTGAGGACAGAAATTGTTTGAGATTTATAGCACCTTGCACGGCAGCTGTCGAAGCATGTAGGAGACAGGAGGTTAGGCCGCACCATTCTTCGATCAGAGCAGTGGTTTGATGCTTGTGAAATGCTACGTTCGTGATCATGTTGCGGCGTTCTCACCTTTCGCGTACCGTAGGTATGCTGTTGGGTGAGGATGAGCGCGAGCAATTTGATATAAGCAGACTCAGACGTGTTAGACGCACTGGTGGGAAGGTGTTGATCGGCAAGGGTTAGGTAACACCTACTGCTATGCCCTTTAACACTGCATACTTGTAAGTAGTGCTATGACAAATTCCACACGTATATACATTTTTTTTCTTTGCTGCCAAAGAAAAATTAAATTTATCCGACTAATTAAAAAAAAAAGATGAAGAAATTTGACAAAAATTGGAACCTAAAGACAGAAAAAGTTGCATCACTATTTATTTTGGAAATTTATATGTGAGCTTATATGTATTCAATTGCTCTTTGTTTTTCATGTTTATCTCATGTAAATTATATACAGGATGGTTGTATCACACTAGTATTTTTATTTTTAAAAGATGCAAAAATAATTGGTTGTATTCCTAGATAGAACAAAACAAGAAACATGATTGTTAACGTTGACATAGCGAATTGATAAAAATGATTTGTATTTAATAAAGGTAAGCTTATAGGAAGTCTGCCATACAATAATTTTATATTGATCCCGTGCAAAAAACACAACATGAAGGCTTAACAGGTCGATTGTAACAACAATTTGCTTGCTCGTGTTCAATCACGTGCGTGCGTTTGAGCCTAAAATATGCACACTTCCGCTTCAGTTCCTTTCAACAAGTGGTCTATAAAAAATAACAAAGAGCCGAGAGGTACATTCGACGCCATCAATCCATCCAAGAATGATTGACCAGGTCAGGAAAAACGTTGCCCCACGGGGTGCCAAAACATACCCTCCGGTACGTGGTTTAGCGTGTTATGCAATGTAGCGTCGTGGTAGTCGTGTTCGGTAGCGTAACGGCATGTCCTTCGACCCGAACCGTGCAAGCCGTCCACGCTCATCTTGATTGTTGTGCCATTCGCGAAAGAATCACGCGCGGTTGTTTGCTTGCCCAACGCACCAAACCTTCCGAAAAACGAAAAACACACTGGAGTAGAGGGGAGAAAAAAAACATCATAAATTAGACCAACAAACAAAATCCCCCGAAAAAGACGAAAGCCTGTGACAAACAACGCCCAATAAAGGTGGCGAGAGGCCAAAAGCACCACTTCACCGTGCCTTTATATGGAAGGAAGCTCCAGAAGGAAAACAAGCGCTGCGTGTTGCGTTCCTCTATCGCCATCGGCTAATATTCTCAATTTGGTAGCGCAAGAAAGCCCACGTGAATGACGGACTTTTCGGATGAAGCCGCGCGTACCGAATCGTGCACGCACGACGCGCAGCACATGTTTGGAGGAAAGCGTGGGAAATGTGTTGCTTCATTCCAAAGCAAGCTGTCATGAAGCTAGTCCAAACCAAGCGGGCTATCAGTTCCGGAAAGAGGAACCTTTTCAAGATTACAATTCGAGTTACCTGCGATTGTTTGAAAGGAGTGTTTCTACAAACATGTTCACTGCCAAAAGTGAACCATCATCCCACAATTTCTTCACACATTCGGTCGATCCGCAAAAAAAGAGTAATAGCCACGAAGCTACTACACACAATACGCGCCGGTATGAAATTCTAAATTAAAATAATGCCTGCATCCGTCGCGCTCCGGGTATCGCCGGTTGTGGTGCAACGCACATATATCGCACACCTAACAATTGCCTATTTCAGCCAGATCGTCAATTACACGGGCGGCCGTTCATCTCCATCGCCCCGGCCCTCTCCGTCGGTCGGTGGCGCGGGAAAAGGTACCTAAACGCCCGGCCCGATCGGTCCTGATCATGATCGCTGCAAACCACCACCCGCGCGACCCCCGGGGTCGTCTCAATTAACGGTAACGATAGGGACGTTACTCAACAGCATGCCAGTCAGTCAGCCAGCCAGTTCCCGCCCGTGCCCGGCCCCCGTACCACCCACCCCCCGTACACGTTGTTTATGTGCTGCTAATCAAGCGAATTTCATAACGATACCGATTTGCGATCCGCCACCAACCCACTCCAATTCGTCTTTCGCCTCCGCACGGCGACGTCATGGTGGTGGTGTATTTGCTTCATTTTTCTCGCGTGAATCGGATGTGGTAGGTGGTTGCGAGAGGCACAGGGAGATGGACGCACAGGCCAAGGAAAGTATCGTCAGGTTGCTGGTCCATTGCGCACTCGAGAGCCGTGTGCCGCCGTTCTATCGCTGGTATATTGGAGTATGGATGCCGTTGCCTCACTGTTCGGCTAGCTTCGAAATCGGTTCCACCTGCACCGTAGAGGGACTATGGCAGTGTAATTGTGCACGTTTGCTGAGATGTGCCAAAAGCTGGCTCAGAAGAGACTGGTACATTCATCACGACACGACACGACCGCCGTCTCTCTCGTCAGCGTCATTCGTCCGTGCACGGTGTTGTTACAGCGCGATGCACCAAAGGCACATGCGGCACATCGCGTCTGGGGACGATCTTCGATAGTGACGGAAATTGCATACTCGTGTCCGAATGAACGTCTCGATCGATTGATTGTTTTCTAGTATTTTTTTTTCCCCCTGCACGCTCTGTACGAAGATAACGATTGGTCAATTGGCAGCTATGAAGTGTTTTTTTGTTTTCGCATAGCAAAGATACATTGTGGTATCTTGTAACGACTTAAAGGAGAGTAACGGTTTAGCTAATCAACGTATCCATTATGTTAGAATTAAAAAAGAAATTATTGATTAGATATGTGCCAACTCGCCAGCGGTTGATCCGATCAGTTGCGTTAAATGAAAGTGAGAAATCCTACGACAATCATGAGCACGATTAGAAAGTTCGTTTATGATATTTTTGTGCACACGTTGGTCGTTGCGTATTTCAAAACTGTCCTGTGTGTGTGTGTGTGTGTGTGTTTATGAATGAGGGACACCAATTTGCAATTCGCGCTCGCCTAATTTCCATACGTTGTCACTGTGTGCAGTAAAAAGCTAACGAACCGGCAAAGCCATCTTCGACGGTTGCATCTAAGGCTTTATAAGAAGAGGCCTTTGGCCTTTTCTCGATTAGCGACTTTCTCAACCTAAGCACCGGATTCGTGCTTTGGCGAAAGGGAGAAATGTCGCGTTTTGCATGCGGAATATCCAACACGGGGTGAAGTGCACGATAAAGACAATGACGAATGATCGCGTGCGCGCCACCGTGCACTTGGAGCATCGATTTGCGCTGATTTCAACCCTAGCGCGGAAGATTTGCGAGTGCCCCGGCAACACAAAACCCCTCTCCGATCCACGAATCTGCTACGGAAATAGCTCATTTGCATCGAACTGCACATCTGGCTGGGGAGCTTAAAATTTGCACACCGATCGGTCTGCATAATATGCATGTCGGCAACGAAGGCGGAAGGAAACGGCGAATGTGTAGCCCCCGAAAGTGAGATGAGGAAGAGCTGTGGTTCGGTTCGCCGCTTCTAACAGCTCGTTTTAGGTCCATTTATCGGGTTAAAAGTGGCATCGAACATCTTCACTTCCTCTGGGGGAGATGTAGATGTGGAGGTGCATTTGAATTTGGTGGGCAATTTTATGCACAATTTCGCAAAGTATGAGCAACGAATCGGAAATGGATACTGGCTTCGATCACAGCAGTAAGGGATTAATAGTGAAATCGGGGCTAGGTAAGATCCATCGTACTTAAAGCTGGATCGCATAGGCTTTCGTTCGATGTCTTTGTATTGGCTTGACGAACCCACTAAAATTTCATTGTTGTATTTCAGGTTCATTGAGTGAAAAGGTCTCTTCTTGGATCGGCAGTCTGTAGTTTCTGTAGTAGTTTCCCTATTAGTTTAATAATATGGGAAAAGCTTGTTGCTCTTAGAAACGATAATGTCTAGAAAAGTGATGGATAAATCGGTTTTCAATACTAGTACCAAATCAGATCTACCATGTTTTATTGTTCGAATTCTCATCGTAGATCTGAAATTAAATAAATCTCAAGGGATATTAATCCAATTTCGCAACTTAGCAGCTCCAGATTTAGGGAAAAATTTAGATCGATCCGAATACTTACTGTCAGAATCTGAACTTTCAAACCACTTATTTAAAGCGTGCTTGGACCATGTGTGTAACCGTGAATCCACTTTGTAATTGTGATCGATACTGTGTAACTACAATTCATTATTAATTTGCTATTAATGAAGTTCCTCAGCCACTAACGCTCGTCCGGAGCTCGATTGGAAGTGCTTGAACTGGATGTTCGTGACTTTGTTTCTAACGCCCTCCCAAACTTCGGTGCCAACGGCTTTGGGATTTGTGTGGCAGCAGCTTATCCACTAAAAATCACGTTGCCGCGTAGTAGTCAAGAATTTGTTTCCTCACCGAGCTCCCGCCCTCTAACTCCCGACGATCGGCATCTGAACGCACGGCGTCGCCCGAAACGGACGGTGTCGATGGCGTCCAAGTGACGATAATTACTGTTCGAAATGCTGCTCCGCACTCTGCTCCACACGCTTGCCAACCTTTTCTTGACGCAAGGCATTAAATTAGATTAGAAAGCCAGCAGAATGTGTTGAATGTTTGTTGTTGGAGTTCGGGTTTGGCGAGTGCGAGCACACACTGGTGCCGCACCCAGTACTTTGTAGAGTGCTGTTTTTGTAGGTTTGTGTTGTGGCGGAAAACGGTCACGTGCACATGGCGAATCGGTGACAGTTTTTCGTTCCGACCAGAAGTACTAGCCCTCCACCGAAATGGGTAGTACAGGGGTATATGCTCCGTATCGACGGTGCAACCTTCAACGATACACCGAACCAGTCTAATCCATCCTTGCGAGTCGATTGGTCTGGGCCATGTCAGTCTATTTTCAGGGATAGAAGTCGTTTTGTGTGTCATTATTTGTGTGTGTTTGTGGTTAATAGTGGCCGGATCGGAGATACCACAAGGCGACTACCATTACAATAGTTGACTGTGCTAATTTTAGGGACGAACTAAGAGAGGCAAGAAGCTTGGAGCAACGTGTATCGATTGTTCTCTTGCCACGATTAGTTGGACGGATTAAGCAGAAATTAACATCGACGGAGAGATTAACCGAACGATTTCATAGATCTGTCTTATGTGTCAGATATTATTGAATGTTTCTCATCTAAAGCAACTCCATGCAGCTGCACATAAAAACGTGCAAATGGAATGCAATAGACACCACGCGAAACCCTAACCTGAAGCAGTCCAAGGCAAGGTTATGCTCAAGACGTCGTTGGTTTGGCTTGAGTGTCTGCCCCGCATGAGTCCTTTGGTGGTTGTGGTGGGAGCTTTGCTTTGGCATCTCGCGCCACCTGAGCCCGGCAAGCGGTAGCAGCCCACCCCACCCCACACCAACACGCAGAACTGTAAGCACCCGCCAGGGTCATCCGGTACTCCCACGTTCTAATTTGGGCTCGTTTGTGTGTTTGTCGTTTGTGTTTCCCGCCGCTCATTGGCGTTTCGCTTTCAACCGGCGGCTTGCGCCTGCCTTGCGTCTATTCCGTCCGAATGTCTCAATGAAAATAGGGTGCAGGGGAAGAAAACAAAATCTAGTCTCTTTCACCGTATAATCCCACGCGCACCCGGAGGGGAGGGACAAAGCAGGGCACCGCACTACAGCGCTATCTATGCGCCATCGGGAAAAGGTTCACTCATTTTCGTGACACATAAAAGAAGGGAAGAAACCCCGCGCAGACCCGGTTCGTGTGTTTGCTAATCAAAATATTCGCTGCAAATGGCGCACGACCATACATTTTCGCCGCCGTGTCATCGCAGCGCCGAGTGCGCGCCCGCGATTTCGTTGCCCGCGGAAAATCACTCCCTTCAAGAAGCGCAACACTAATGGCTTCGTAGGGTTGTGTTTATGCCGCGCATTCCATTGTTGTGCCGCACCAGCACCAGGAGCAGTTTATGCACTTTTCACCTCGTTTATGCTCACCTTGGCTCGTTGCGACGGCGGCGGCGTAACAAGGCAGCTCGCTGCTTCCGCGTGAGTAGTTGGCGTTAAGAACGGGTTGCGATTAATCTAGATGCTGTCGAGAGGCGGGCGGTGTTGAAGTATGTCAACAGCCAGCGCGACGCGAGTCGGACGGGTGTAGGACGGGAGGTCATGTCTCGTTTGAAGCAACCGGCAGAAGGCAGCAGGTGCCTGTTTGGGGTACTCGCTGCTCCCCGGTGCTGCTCCATATTTGGTTCGTTGTTTGCATACCGAGGTCGCACAGACACGCAAAACATGTCAAGTGGAAAACATAAGCAATAGCGCCCAACAGGAGCTGTGCCTTAAAGTTAGTAAGGCTTATAATAAGACACGTTGTCGACATGTTGTATGTTTTAAAATATGGCTACTATGTAGAGTAGAGCTTCCAGCATGCCACTATTTTTTTATTTCTTTTTAAAAACCATCATCTTACATCTAACGCCATCTTGCATCATATAAGCATCTTGCAATCGAATTCGGGAGCTACAAAATGGTGATAAATGTACAAACAATGAATTCGATAGCTACATACATACCCTAGACTTCTCTATTATCTTGGATTATATAGCTTCTTTAAAGGTTCCTAATCCGCAATTACTAGGGATTACAACAAATAGTATGTCTTTCTTCTTACCGTAAATGCTTCCCTTATTACTGGTTGACTAATCTTACTGATCTTGTAATGCAAAAGAAAATTTCTTTCGCGTTAAATTATAGCAAATGCTATCGCCATTTTATACGATAGGTAAAATTTGCTTTTAGAAAATGTAATATGTTCATGAATTTTATTTTTAAGATATTCATTATCTTATGTACCATTTTATATCTTTAATTTGAAATGTTTGGTACAGAGAAATCCAATTTTCAAATATATTAAAATTATTTTTTTTTTAAATAATGTAGTATTCCTATGTATTTCTATCCAGTTTTTATATGTTATAAATGTCTGACTACCAAACAGAAATTTTCTAAAATTTCATAAAATTCCTTGTTTCACTCTTCGGTCTGTACCACTAGTAGCAAATATTCCAAGTCCAAAATGAACGTTTTTGTTCATTTCCACCGCCAAAGATCCAATTATAGCGATAGCAAATGTCGGCCAAAAAACGAACCCCAAAACAGCGCGTTATCAGTGACAAGATAGATGTGTGTTTGCAGCATTTTTGCGCTGCTCAGCAATAGTTACACGCGTTCGGACACGCATTCGGCTCGTAGCACACAACGAAGGACAACTGGTGGGTAAATTGCAGCCGATATCGTTGTGTTGGTAGTGCCTGGTCAAAAACATTGGAAAAAACATGTTTTCCTGCTCTCCCTCCCAGTTCAACCGTGACCGTGGCGATGCGTTTGTGCGTTATTGAGTCAAACGGTGAACGGTTAGCCTCTTGTGGAGTTAAAATATACTTAATCTTCCATCTGCATGACAGTGAACAGTTGCGTTGGGTATCTAGCACTGTGGAAATGCGTTAGAAGATAACTTAAAAGTTGGTTCCTACTTCCTGCAGGCGATAGCACGGCGATTTATTGATGCTATTTCTCACATTCGGTCGAATCTACACTAATTATAAAATGTATGTCATTGAAGGAGAAAAGCTTTTGGGGAGAAATCCAACAGCCACTGGGAGAAAGTCTCTCCCGCATGCCTCGCATTCGTTGGTAGATAAAAGGTGAAGAAAAGAACGACCGACGTGACATGTCAAAATTACCACCGCACGAATCTAGTGGATAGGTGACTAATGAGTTAAAGATGTAAATAAGTGCTGATGCCTCGTACTCCGATTGCCCGGTGAAAGCTCCCTAATTAAGAACGCATCAATTTACAACTCCTTAGCTCACATTTATCGACCCGTGTGTGGGGTTGTTCATATCTGTTGGTTGTGTCCGAACCGTGCTTTCCAGTTCCAAAACGCAAACCTTTAGAATCGATTTGGGCACCGGAACAAAGCCCTGCTTTTCACCGGCGAAAAAAAAGGTTACCGGCGATGGATACATTAAATTTAAAGATGATCATTGCGAAGCGAACCGTGTGCCCTATAATGGGTAATTTTCTCATAACGCTCTTCACGGGCACACGCAACGGTTGTAACGGTGTTTAAAAAATTCCTCCCACTTTCCCCGCTCTTTACCAGCCGTTCGGCGCCCTATAACGATCACTTCAACGATTCTCTGGTTTGTTTACCATTTTCCGGTGTTTGAGCAAGAGCCTTTTTTCCATCAAGCTTCCTCCCCGAGTGTATGAGAACTGGGCGCCCATACTCAACCGTGTGAGTGCGTTCGGTTGGTTGTATTGAGCACAAAACGATGTTGCCCTTCGCAGACGCCACCCTCTTGGCGAAGGAGGTGGTAGGTGGCAGGTGGAAGCCAACGCATAGAGCACCCGGTTAGCTACGGGATTAGCCTACAATTTGGATTTCACTCTCAAGGTTACATCGTGACGGTGCACTTTCGCGGCCCAACGGTGGAAGGAAGAAACGCATAGGCCCACCACCCTTTTACTCAAGGAATTGTGCTACCGAAAATAGCCCCACGATGGTGCACCACCTCCATGGCTGCTCGAGGTACAAAACAGCCAAAAAATATGAAGATCTACGTTTCCGGCGAGCCGCAATAAAATGCCGGTCGACTTTCGGTCAACTTTCACTCACAGTGGGGTTTAGGCAGAAGGGTGTTACAGACCACCCTATCATCCAACGATTCCGTGAGGGAACATGTTTCAACGATCGTTGCGGCTCGCATGGGATCCGATTGTTGTTTTTATATTATTTTTCTTTTATTTTGTAGTTTTTGTTATTTTCAAACATTATTTCGTATCACTCATTTTCGTCTGCCGCACGACGGATCACTCGTTTTGGCAAACCTATTAGGTGGAGTGGGAAAAAACGATACAGCTGCAGCGCTTTGGAAACGTATAAATAAACTTTCGGCGCTTGAAGACGAGAGCTAAAACTCAGCCGATAATATAAACCACCCGCTCGGTTCACCTTGCTTGAATCATCTTCTGTGGGGATCGGGGATGGAAACACACCGGGTACCGCGAAAGCCACTCGTCTCATCGGCGATTGAAAATGATCAAAACAAAAATGGGTGAAACTACGGATGATGCTGCTGCTGAAGCGTGTGTGGACTCGCTCTTCCGTTTTTTTTTTTTCAAGATAATTGTTTTGAATTTTATGTTGAGTTTCAATTGCATTCAATTGCAGCTGCTTTGCTCCGTGCAGGGCGAAAAAACCTTCTCTTGTGAACGATAACTTTTTATTACCGCACAAGTTTGTGGATATGCTTTTTGCATTCCTCGAACAAAAACACCAATATTCGATATCCGGTAAATAGTATCATAATTACTGGCAAAGCATCCGACTCTAATCCGAGCCATGGCTCCACGGAAATTCCACCCTCTCTCGTGTAGAGCTCAGCATTCCAGCATCAGATCGCCGCACTATGAACCGGATGAAGCGTCCAAGACTGTTTTTCAAAAACGTTCACTTTCACGAACCATTCCGCGGACGGTTGCGGAATTGAAGTCAAAACAAAATCAGGAAAATAAAACAGTTTCATCCTTCATCCGTTTTATTGCAGCCAGCGAAACGTTGTTTTCGTTTTTCTTCTTTTTTTTGTGTGTTGTTGCAACACCAAAAGGCCGCTGCCAGCCGATAGCGTTTTGTCGTAAAATGTCAGATCATCGCGATACACAAAAAATCACGGTACACGGCACCGTTTATGTGCCTCACAATCACGGCGGTGGGTTCGATCGGTTGCAGGCACTGTGTGCTATGGCAGTGGAAAGCAAATAAAGCACACTTTTTTCCACTCTAAGCGGGTTGATCGAATACCTTTACACTTTCCGGCGGGGTTGTCGCATTGATGGTTGCGCACAAGTGCAAGCTGAAGCTGGATTCCGCTGGAAACGTTCCTTGGAAAACTGCTATCTCAAGCGATGGGGAGTTATGAATTCGATGAAGCAGCAAATGATCGCGGATCGGTTTGTTTTCACACAACCCCGGCACGATACGCTCGCGCCGTAGACGGCGCACTTTTGCGCCAAATGGAAATAAATAAATAGACGAATTGCTCACGGCGAGCTCTGCATCAAACGAACGCAGGTTTTTGGCTCTGCCCCGGCACGCCATCTGGAAAATGCACACACGGCGAGAGCTCGGTTTGAATCATGGGAAACATGACGTCATGTTTTTTATTTTCCTTTCGACTCGACAGCTCTCAGGATGATCCAGATTTTGTATAGAGCTCGAATCGATAGGATGCGTGAAATGTGAATCAACATAATAACGCGTGTGGATCATAAATTTGTTTCTCTTGGAAGAAGCAATTTGTTTGTTTTTGCGCGCCTCGTAAGACTCTCAGAGCATTTTTTTTATTGTTTGTTTATGCGATAGCAAAGATGTATTTTGGTGTAAAGTTATGTGAGGAAAATTATATGCTAATTTTATAACAAACTTAAATAGTGTTTCGAATCTACGAAATCAATGGTAACTAATTACGAAAATTATGTAATATTTACCTTAAAAACAAATCACTCGATCAACAAATGGTGTTCAAGATTTGATTAGTCATTTATTTAAGAAAACTAAACGACAAAAAAAGATCAGCTCTTGGTGGTTTTACATTCTTATCATATTTCCAGTGTTTTATGAATTACAAAACATTCAATTTCATCATGACTGAAGGCATGATCATGATTTTTAAGCAAAGTGTAAGCAAAATGAATTCAAACGGAGTTTGTAATATTCGCTTCAATACCATAATGCTCTCGCGTGAATCCCGTGAATACATTTTTGTAATGGTCAATTAATGAACTGTTAATACCTACAGCACTGAAAATAAACTGTCCCAGATTCAGAATTCGTTTAAAGAAGTCACCAAACGCTTCACCGCATTGCATCCTCCTGTTGCCTGTTGATCGCTTTGAATGACGCTTTCGGCAAGCAGAAGGACCTTTACGATGTTGTTTGCATTCCTTCTCGCGGGTTGACTGACACCGAGTTCGCGCTCGCCTCTGACGATCGCAGCTTTTGCCACACACATGCTGCCTGCCTCCTCAGTTGGACAACACACTCCTTTCTCTCCAGCCGGTAAAGAGGTGTCCCGCATCTTAGCGCCTTTCACCGAAACCGCACCACCAACACCGGCCAGATCGAAAAACGCAGCAGCAGTTTGCCGCAGGGTCGAAACCTGTTTCGAATCGCATAGCGCAGGTTTCTCAAATTGGCACTCCTCGTGCGTCGCTCCCGTCGCGGAGGTACCGTTTCGGGAAACCGAAACAAGACCCCGCCAGGCTCGCAGGTCTTTCAACTTTGGGGTTGCAATGGAAACCTTCAACGCGAGTGACAGTGATTTCATCCGCACCACTTACTCAATACGATCCGGTGTTGTTGGTCGTGTGTTAAGGGGTTCATAAAATGTAGACTCGCAAACGAGCCCTGACCGTGGCGTTTTGCAATCAAAAGACACGGTCACGGCGAGCGCTAGAGAGGTCGGCATTCGAATATGGGACCGAATATCGGCCGGTTATCGCCTTATGCCTTCGGAATCTGTGGCTCGAAATGGATGGTCACGTGCGTGCCGAATCGCGGCGCAGGAACGGGGGGCAAACTTTCTCCTTTTGCGGGTTGCGAGTCCCGAGGATAAGTCGGGGCGAATCTAGGGGAACCTGTTCGGTGGAAGATCTCCGCACTCCTCACCTTTCCCCTTCACCATTCATTCATTCTTGGGGGGAATGGTTTTTTTTTACAACACTCGTCACAAGTGAGCCAGTCCGCCTTGATGTTGTTGTTGTCAGGGCGAAAGAAAACTTTCTTCCCGCGGTGTTTGTTTGTTGATGCCGATTGCTGGTGTTTGTTTCGTTTGCGGCACAAACACAAACACACAGACACACAATATGTGCACGCTGTTAATTATTCCGTGCCGGGAAAACGACGGCGAACTTGCGCTCGTGGCAATTTTTAAAGCTCGTGTCATTAAACATCAACCGTTTTGTTGATATCCACCGGTGTGTTGCACCGTGACGATCGTATGACCTACCTATCAAGGGCTGGGCCGGTCAGATTCCTTGCATTCTTTGCAGCGCTCGCGGTATGCGTTTCTTCTCGTGATAAATGGCGTGAAAAAAACCCCCTTGGTGCGTTTGAAATGAAGGAAGGTATGACATCAATTTGAGCCATTTTTATAGCTGGTCCAATAATCAAACGAAAGGTGTCGTTTGCCCATTACCTGGCATATAGGAACAAATGGGAATTATTACATGGGAAAATTTCCATCCACAAGAATAATTCGTGCGAAATTATGGCTCCAGTTTAGTTGATCGTCATAAGGTCTTGCACACAGACATCGATCAACTAGCGATGTTCACTGATGCTTTTTATTATATATTTGAACATGATGAATTAATGTTTTTAATTAAATAGCCATCATCACAAACCTAGTCGGTTATTCGGTATTGTTTAAAACTATATACTTTCGTGGCACATCAATTAAACTGCATGTAGAAAAAAATCGAATCAGAATAAGCCAACAAAGCATTGGGGCTGAGAATTTTAAAATTTATAATCTATAATACCTTTTCTTTCTCTTGCAACAAAAGCTTAATTTTAGATCTTTTTGGAGCTCTGTTTATTTCTTTTAATTCTCTGTTTTATGTAATTGAAGCACAGGAAATGTAGATATTATGAAACATTGTTGAAGATTTTTCATTTTCATTTTATAATGAAACTTATATTATCTTGTTTATAGAAAAAGTACTGGAATCGTAACGATTTTTCTAATTAATATTTTTATTGTTATAACTTCTATTAGACACGCTGTTTATGTCACGGCATAGTGACTACAGTATTAAATAATTTGTTTTTTTTATTTAATTTACAATCGTTATTAACACCAAACATCATTTCATTGTCAAGTAATAGTTTAATTGTTATTATAAAGCCCTTAAAATTGCATATATCAAGAGGACATTATTCTAAGACATTATCACAAGGATTGTTCAAATTTGTTCAACAATTTTCTCAAAATTCCCCAATCTTAGACAGCGCTGGCATCTTCTACTTTTTCTTCGTTCGGTAATTAATTTTCTTGCTTGGTATTGAGCAAACGACAAGCGATATAATACAACAAAAAATCCTCGTCTTGGTAGCAAGCGAACCAACAGAAAACACCAACTTTAATGCATTCCGGTATGCAAATCGGCCGGGAAATGATCAGTCAAAGTGGGTTTGATGGTCACGGCCCTCACCTCTACAGCTGCTGAAGACCAACACCATTAGCGTACGTACCGAATGGCGCGAAAAGTGTGAGCGGTTGCATTGCTTTCGCTTTCGTTTCCTCCTCCCCCCGTCGATGCAAGGCTCTTTTTCCCACCATAAAACTCTTCACACACCGCAGCTGGAAACTGCCGGCCGGAGGCGGATCGTTGAGAGGAAAACTGGTTTCTTTACGCTGCACCCCTCTGCGTGGGGTGAGTGGAAAATAAATGTGCCCAAGAAGCTATGCACTGGCCGGCTAGCCTGTGGACCAGTGCACCAGTTGCATCGGTCGCAAAACGGGTACCGTTGGGTTGCCTAACGGGTTATGGTGCGGATCGCTGGAGCAGGTTCTGGCTGGGTGTGGGTAAGGTGAAAACATGCCCACCGCACCGCTATTCTTTCCTTATCGAGAGCTACTCTCACTTTTAGGTACGCTTGCACACGACACGTTTGGTTTAGATTTTTTTTTCAGCTTTTGCAGGGTTAGTGCTTTTTGCTGTCATAAATCGATTTCTCGATGGAAGTATCAGTGAATTCCTAACGTCAATAAAATCTTATATTTTATACTAAGGTTAGGTTTTACTCTCATGTAAAGCCTTACGCTTCTTAACATATAACCGAAAATTCTTAACATACAAATAAATGTGTAAATTGGTATGTTAAAGTCCTTTGTTTTGTATTTGTTGGCCAATTGCGGACATATTTCTAACTATTGCATATTTGTTTCATTCGCGTATCCACGATATTCTTACTTGGGGTTGATAAGAATCAACCTCTGGACGATGGATTACTGGAAGCATGGTCGCAAACATGTTTTTCTGACTATCGCACAAAAGTCGATATTTTTTCTCCGGCTGTGGGACGAAAAACAAAACGAGATAATCATACACCGCCCATGCTTGTGCCTGTGTAACAAAGCTACAAACTACATAACCCCACGCTGGTAATTGCACAATAAACATTCAAATAAACCATATCGACACCAACGAGTCCAACGGGCTGTGTTCGCGATCGCGAGTTGTTGTTTAATCGCTAACCGGCCCCGAAAAACCGAACAGACGAACAAATACACACACACACACACACACACGGACGATAACAGTTCATAGGTGTAATTATTATGATAGTGTTTTGTTTTTCACCTCCACTTCATGCATCCCGGCCTTCCAAAATGGTGGGAGTTGGCCATTTGAAGGCGAAATTGCTTGAAAAGGTTGGCAAAAAAAAGCGGGCCGAGCAGTCGGCAATGTAGGTTATCAGTTTACCCAGCCGCACCGGAAAGATGGCGGCAGAGATGTTTGTTTGCCAAAGGTATTGCGGGAAATGCAAATGTGTGCTGCGCTGAGACAACGGTGGTATTAGAGGGCGCGTGAGAGAGCCGAGCGGATACAGCATGTTGGATCGGAAATTCCTGTATGGACGATAACTGATACGAAACTTTAAACAACTCTGCTTGCTGCACAAAACCCCCAAAACGCTCAGCAGTCAGCAGTAGGAAAAAGAGTAGTTACAAATGTTAAATTACAATAACCTTTCTCCCCTTCCAGCCTCGCGGGGTTCGCCATTAAATATGCGTTAGTCAAATGACGCTTCCCAAAACGGAATGGATGGGTCAACTTTCTAACGTAGCTAAGGTGTCCCGTTGCGGCATCGGTTTGCTAGCCGTTGGCGTTGGTTTGCTTTTCTCATCCACAGCTCGAATCTCTCAATTCGAACTGGCTGACCACCGTGACCACATGTGCCTAACATGCCACCATACGCGGGCAAGTTGTGTTCACGTGACTCCAGCAGTACTTCCTCGATGCCATTAGAGGCAGCGAATCGTCGCACCCTTTATCTAACGCGCCAGCCACTGCTGTAACTGATTCTCCACTCTCCAATCCGGAACGCCGCACTCGTATGGGGAGATGTATGAAGCTTAGCATTGATTAACATGCCTCGTATAAACCAGCGGATGGGCAACGTGCACGGCAAGATGCAAATGTACCTGACGTGCTACTAGTGTGTGCTGAAGCTTTCCCAAGCTTGCATTCGATGCTGGTAGATACTGACGAAGGCTCGAAGCTAGATTCGTGTATGATTTTTGCCTGTGTACTGATAATAAATAAGTCTATCCTCAACCTTGGCCATGGGGTGTTGTCGAGGCAATTTCATCACAAAAGCACTGCCCTCGTGCCGTTGCTGATGCTGTGTGTCAGTGCTCGTTTACAGTTCTGGATACGGGGAGTCACGTGGCGGAGCCATTACGGTAGCGTCATGTGACAGATGGGAGCTTTGAACCTGACGAAGCGTGTTCGCCATCGCGATAAACTGTCGCGAAAGTTATGTAAGCACAACGTTCTGGGTATTGTAAAGCATAATTTTGAACCACCCAATCGCTTCATACTAGCTACGTGTATCAAACTAGAATCTTTAACTTTAATTTCTCGTTTTCAAAATCCGCTTCACTGAGGAACATGGAACCCACACGGAGAGCTTCTAGCGCGCACGAGAAATGTTTCAAAAACGTTCATCAGCCTGCCGTCTGAGTGAACCGGCTATTAATTTGAGTAGCTAATTTTAGCGACCCAAACCGGGCGGTCTCATTTAACACAAGCTCATAAAAACGTCCACTTGAAAAATTCTTCACACTCGCCGCTACCTGCTGCAACATGGACACACTGTCCTGTCGTCTGCTGGCGTCGGCTGCCGGCTTGATGCTTGGTGGTTTATTATTTTCCGCCAACCAATGGCGACGGTAAACGCCGCTTATGCTTATGTGCAGATGGTAATATTTTTAGCAAAATCATAGTACTGCCATTTCTCTGCAATCCGTACATAACCGGGGCAAATTTTTTGGTCGGTTTTTTAGGCAAGAAGGGTATTTTTTTTATTGAAAGCAATAAGATTTAGATTTTCTTTGAAGAGCGGATGATATTATTTATTATTTTATATAATTGTTATGCCGTCGAATTTTGAAACCCACTTTGAAAATAATCTAATATATGATCTCTTACCTTCTCCTTGCAGCTCCTACAAAATCTTGGTAAAGTCGATCGAACGGCAGATGAAATTTTCGACGAGCATTTGACAAACTTCAACCGACAGCACACCTGTGCGACCAGGCTGCAGAAAGAGTTCAGCAACTACATCAGATGCGTCCGTGGTAGGCATTGCCATCGGTCTACTTTGATCGAGCGTTAATCCTTTCCTACCTACTCACATTCACCATTTGTTTTTCGTCTCGTTACCATACCAACCCGTCCTCAGCCGTACAAAGTGCCTCGAAAAACCTAATGGATGCCATAACCGAAGTATACGAAAGCCAGTGGACCGGCGCGGAAGTTCTGTACGGGCAGACCAAAGCCATCGACACACAGTACCAGCAGTTTTCGTACAAGCTGGCCGATCAGGTGCTGAAGCAGCTGGACACCTACGCGTTACAGTTCCCCGAGATGAAGGTTAGTTGCTAGTGAACGCCGCGGGCGAATGAAAGCCTTGAATTTCGGCATAAATGCTTATAATTATTATTTTTTACAGAAAAAGATCGACAAACGTGGCCGCAAGCTGGTGGACTACGATAGCCAGAGACACTCGTTCCAGAGCCTGCAAGCGAATGCGGCCAAACGCAAGGATGATGTGAAGGTAAGCCGATGGATGCAATTCATTGCGTAAAGATGATGTAACGTAACCGATGGGCCTACGTTCTCAATGCAGGTGACCCGGGGCCGCGAGCAGCTGGAGGAAGCGAAGAGCACATACGAAGTGTTGAACTCCGAGCTGCACGATGAACTACCGGCCCTGTTCGATTCGAGAATACTGTTCCTGGTGACGAACTTGCAGACGTTGTTCGCCTGCGAACAGCAGTTCCACAGCGAAACGTCCAAGGTGTACGCCGACCTGGAAGCGATCGTAGACAAACTGGCCACCGAATCCCAACGCGGCTCTTACACGCTGAAGAAAATCAATGGTAGGTTCTGCTTAACATATGATAAAAGAGCCGGTTTTGTTGAATATTTAACCAAAAAAAATCTTGTTAGCCCTTTAAAGCATGTTTATTTCTTGTACATTTACTCAATTACGTTGTAAATAGTCCAACCCTCTCATGCACTGTACACACTGTACACAAAATCCTGCCTTAAGCGTGTTGATCGTAATTGATTCTCTTTCTTCCAATTTTTCTAGCTAACTCGAACCCATCTAGCCCCCAGCAGTCACCAGTGAAAGCGAATTTGTCGATTGTGAATAATGTCACTAACGGTTCGGCTAATGCCAATGGACGTGAGTAAAGTCAAGCCTGTTGCCGTTACGTTTCCTTGCCGGTTCAAATGCATTATGTTCATCGCTTCCGTACTCTCGTGGTGTCATGACGCGTCAGCGTGCAACCATTCATACGATCGGATTACAAAAAACTCGCAAACTCCATTTTGGCCGCTTGTCATTCCGGTGCCATTCGCTATAGATTAAGCAAACTCTCAGGGGTGTCCATATTTAATACCCTCCATCCGAATTTTGTCTCATTACATGACTCACCAAATTGCACATTCGGTTGCTTTATGGCTCTGGCAAAGGGTTTTAGATAGTTTAGAAATTGTTTCTTCACATCATGATCATTCTTCATTCATCCATTCATTCTTCCCGCGCCCCGTCCTGTATGATTTTTGAAACGTTTTCTTCTTATTTTTGCGCTTTTTGTGTTGCGTTTTTTTGTAAGTTTTAGTGTAAATTGTACATTAATATAACGTAATAATAATACGAGCTGTGATAAGATAGCGCTCGAGTATCTTTTGTATGTAAATATGTTTTTTATCTGTATATAGCTCCGTTGTGCTTTCTTTGCGATTACGATTATTTGTTACTTATTTTAAACATCCTAACGCAATTGCACACATATTTTCACTTTTCCGTTCAGTTTTGATGTTTTATGTGATATGTGACGTTGTCCCCCATTGAAATGTGTCATAATCGTCTTCATTTGACATATTTGAAATATTTGCAAAAATATTCCTGTATGATAATAAATATTTATTTAAATACGATATAATGCAGCGTCTCAAATGCTCTGGAAACATGTAAAATATGTGTATGTACAATATTTTCTTCAACGGTTCGATAACCAATCATGTTTACGACAGAAAGTGTACAAATCTCTTTTTGTAATAATTACGTACACTTCTCAAACTGACTTTAGCTTGACCGCGATAAGCAAAGCATGCGTGTGTGACAATTTGTTTTTCTTTTTTTTCTCTCCCTCTTTTTCTCTCTCCCGTGTTCTCCTTCAACATCCTTACCCCACCCACCCACATTGCTCGCGGCCGGTGTGCCCTACCTGCGTACTCACATTTAATTTGACTTGACGCACGTTCACGCGCGACTCGATCATTCATTTATGTTTTGCGTGTGTGTGCGTAATGTACATGTGCGTGTGTGTGCATTCTCTGATTACAACAACAACAACAACAACAAACATCCTAAAAACCACAACCCCCGCGCCATGGATTGGATTGATGATGGATTGATCGTCCGGGGAACGGAAACGGAAAAAACCCATTCCCTGAACAAAACGGCAACATGTCCTTCGTTTACTAAACCCCCCATACCAACAGATACGTCCGCACAAAATGCGCTCCCGACGCCGCGAACGCCGTCGCCTCATCAACCTCATCATGCCCAGCAACTGGAGCAGGAGGCCACCGACGACGAGCCTTCCTATCAGAACACGGAGGTGGTGAAGGCTGCTGCCGCGGCCGCGAAAACGCCAAGCACAAACGGCACCCCGGTGGCCCCGGCGGAAAATGGAAAGCACCAACCGAACGGCGACCGAAGTTCGCCCGCGCCGAAGGAAAATGGTCAGGATTATCCGGCAGCCGCATCGTTGCCGGTGACGGAAACCCTCGACACGGCCGCAACCACAAACGGTACGCTTGATCCTCACCGGCAGCCCTCCACTAACGAGCAATCGCAACACCAACAGCCCGCTAACGGCCACCTTCACGCTAGTAACGGCCGGGTAGCGCAAGCAAATGGGGTACCACCGGAACCGAAGCCCACAATCACCGCAACGGCGGCAGTACCACCAACGGATGTAACCGCTTCTGCTGCTGCTGCTGCTGCTACTGCTACTGTTGCGGGTGCTGCAGGTGTTGCCGATACTGCCGCTAGTGCTAATGCAGATGCTGCTGCTGATACAACGCCCACTAGTACCGGCGCAGCTGTTTCGCAAACAAGTAATACTAATGTAAATAAGTCATCCCAATGCACAATACTCACACAAGGTGCTATCCGATCCTATCGTTTCATTGTTACTAATCGTAAACTAAAACATTTTCTGTGGGTTACGTGCACTTTAGATCTTCGGAGAATATAAACAATAATCTGAAATCTGGAAATCTGAATCACCAAAGCTTAATTTGAAATGGTATTTCCATTATGGTATTATAGATTTTTTTATAGAAACTTCCTGATTGTTCTACCTTATGCAGTTTCCGTAATTATTTTTGAGAACTGCGCTAGAAATATTAAACATTTGGCTGTGAAAATGTATCTAATGATTAAGAAATCCCAAGTCCCAATTATTTCATGTAGGCATTATAAAGGATTTGTTTTTGGGAATTTTTGAAAAGGTGTTGATTAAGCAGCAAAATTTTTGACTGTCAGCGTACGTATGTACAACATTTGTTTACCGATTCTTACAATTCTTTGGTTACATAATTGGACAATGTAAATAGTAGTAGGGGAGATGTATTTTTTCAAATTAGTATCGTTTTATTATTTAGACGGAGTGTTACTATCAAACAGATAAAAAAATTACAAAAATCCAAAAATTACACCAAAATTCAAAAATCAGACCAGACCAGACCAGATATTAAAATTCCGATTTCACATTCACCGAAGGTCTAAAAAGTGCATCGGTGTTGGATCACTGTTACTAACCACTACCCTCTCACATCGCCAATCCGTTCTTTCATTCATGCTGTGCCCGGTAGCCGTGGGGTGCGGTACGGTATCCTCACAGTTTCACCATCCCCATCACGCACACCATCATCCCCATCATCTCCGCTCCCTTCAGAACCTTCCACCGGTGTACCAGTACACACGGCGGGAAGCTTCCGAACCGTTGGCTGCTGGCGTTGCTGGGCCACTAACATCTTCGCCATCTGCACAGCGCTTCCCGCACCCATCCTGCGAAACCCTTTCCAACCATCCACACGTGTACCGTTCTACCGTTGTACCATCCCAAGCTGCTACCACCGGATTGGGACGCATGGACAAGGTGACGCAGACGCCACCGCCACCACCACCCCCGCATCCAATGGCGATGCGAACGTTGGCAGCGAAAGTTTCCACGA
Organism: Anopheles farauti; assembly: GCA_000473445.2. Classification (NCBI taxonomy): domain Eukaryota; kingdom Metazoa; phylum Arthropoda; class Insecta; order Diptera; family Culicidae; genus Anopheles; species Anopheles farauti. The sequence continues at coordinate 6,859,718 of KI915044.1, forward strand.
CCCCGTTAGCAACCGGCAGTGCGACGCCCAAAGTGTCCCCGTCGGTGTCGTTCGCTGCTGATCCGGTTTGTGCATCCGACACGCACAAGAACGGCAGCAGCAACAACATGCTCCTCTACTCTAATGTGTCCGCGCACCATCATCAACTTCACCACTGTCCGCCCCACCACTTCGTCGCCACTAATCCTAATGTCAACAGTCTCAATAACAATAGTAACGTTAATCATCATCACACACGATCGTCACTCCTGATCGCACAACAACAACAAAAGCAACACCTTCAACACCTGCCGCACCTAATGTGTGGCGGTTTCCATAATAATATAAATAATAATATCTCAAACTCGGAAATCCTTTACGACATTCCGGTCGGTAAGTGAGAAGACGGTGGGTTGTGTGTTGCAAACTCTATTCTTTCTTCGCACGCAGTAGATGTGCATTCCGTTGTTTTGTGTGGTGAGACCTTTGTGTTGGTGTATATAAACGAGTGTGTGTGTATGTGTGCGTGGGCGCGCTCTGATTTTATCCTTTTTATGCGTGGGGTCGGAAATATGCTTGATTCGGTATATTGAAGTTGATTTTGCTTGCGTTTTTATTTAGGCTATTTATTGTTTGCTGTTTTTTTGTTGTCAGTTTTTGTTCTTAAAATACAGCAGCTTGTGATTTTTACACTAAATTATAACGTAACACGGCTTCAGTTCAGTTCCGATGCCTTTCCTCCTTGAAAGTTCCATTCGTGTCATCTATAATAGTACATTCGTTTCATTTTTTCATCATCACTCAATTGCAAACAAAGCATGCCTTGGGGGAACGTTTTAGTTGCAAAGAACTTTTTTTTTTGTTCAAGTTTCGGTACCATCCAGCTTGGCAACTATTGAGGATGGAGTTTTCTTTGCGAATATATGCTTTATTTAATTCGTGCAATGACGCTTCGATTGGCATCATTCGGCAATCCCCATACCTTGGATCATAGCTCATGGATTGTAGCACTAGTGACGCTTTTTCTTTGACAATAGTTCAATAAACACATTTCTTGTTATCAACTCTACTTTCTTCTGCACTAATCTCGTTTTAATCATACTATCTCGCATAAGCACATGCTACTCATTTTTGTAAGAGTCAAATAATTAAATTTGCATCCGCAAAGCAAAGTTCTTCTGGATAGGAAGTGTTTTTCTTTTTGTTTCGTAGTACTTATGTCTTACGTTGTATGCTTTGCATCATAATTCACAGGTGCATCGACCACGGACCTGCCGCCAGGTGTTCTGTACCGCGTGAAAGCTACGTACAAGTACGTCCGGGAGGATGTGGATGAGCTGAGCTTTGAAGTAGGCGATGTCATCAACGTGGTTGAGTACGAAGATCCCGAAGATCAGGTACGTTATCGTTTTAACGAATGCATAGTACGTCTTCCAGAAAACTTTGTTAAAGTATTCATGTAAATGTTTATGTTTATGCTCCACAGGAGGAAGGATGGCTGATGGGCTTGAAGGAAGGCACAACTGAAAAGGGCATGTTCCCAGCCAACTTTACCAGGCCACTGTAATGTGTTTATTTGTTTATGAAGACCGGGTTAGATACTAGCGTTTCAAGCTCGGTATCCCAAATCCGAACCTGCCTCCCACAGGATCGCATCCGCCACACAGCAATAGACGACCCCCGTGAGAATTGGTGTCCCTATCCGAACAAACTCGAAGCTTTAGGCATTTTTGGAAATAGCTCACCCCACAATTTTACCATAGAACGTCGTCCAAATCGAACCACAGAACCTGGGAGCATTGTGCTATCAGGAACAGCCAATTAGTCATGCAATCAGAAATACGCATATAAGCAAGGTCCGTTCGTTTTTTGTAAGCATGCGAGAAAGCGTCGCGTTGAAGAGCCTATGGTTTTAATTATTTTCATGTTTCGCTGTAGTAATGTATTTCTGTTCCGTATTTTATTTGTCGCGTAGTAGGCGCGGAGGTAACATCCACCGTGCATACACTAGCCGTAGTAATGACTCGATTTTGGAAAGGAAAAAGCCAAGGGTGGTAGATTCAATGCACGTTGCGAAGGAGAAAGAAGAAGCACCTGTAATTGTTGTCTTCCCTTGCCCCGCCAACCCGGTCTTATGGGGAGGGGTATACATTAACATTAACATTTAAACCCCACGACGGCTGCAAGCTCCCCCTCCCTCTTCCCTGGCGGAACCGCCGGATTGCATCGTCGGAAGTCTTTAATAAACACGCGCGCAAGTCGTCTAACTATCACCACATACACACAAACACACACGCATGTAAAACGCAAAATCGTCGATCGATTGCATTCATATGGTATGCAAACTAATGAATAACGTGTGCCTTTTTATTAAACAAAAAGAAGCCAAGTAATGATTCGAAAACACACAAAATGGGCAACTAACGAATGTTTTACTCCCCCTCTTCATTAAATTTAGTAAACTGTTATCATCTCGTTATTTTATGTTTATTAAATGGAGCATTGTTTTCGTTGTTTTCCCCTGTCCGTGCTTTGACCATTCACCCCTGTTCATGTTCTCCCATGTTTCGCTCCAATAGTGCATCTTTTAACTGGAGTTAGTTTTAGGTTTCACTGTCAAGAAATATTTCTTCAGAATCAAATATACCGAATTACGAATACAACCGAGACCAGGTCCTGTTTTCTGTGCGCAGGATGTACAACGTTTTTTGTATCATGTTTGTGTATTTACGGTAGAGAAGCGTTGTGTGAACCTTCTCAGCAAATACGATCAGCGGCTAGAATATAAGGAACTAAACGGTATGGAAAGAAATAAATTTTCTTGTTTGTGAATATTCCCCCGTTGTAGCCCTGTTTCCTTCAAATGGTCGTATATTAGTACTGTACTGATCCTTAAAATAAATAATTGAACTTCCTTTCATAGGCTAACATTCTTTGTTGAAAAAAAAAACAACTATAATTTATTGTTGGTGCCAATGATGACTAAAGTAATGTTTTCTGCTCAGATCAGATGTGCTTATCAAGAAATCGATCAAATTGAACAAAATAAAACGTCTCCGAAACATTTTTTATTGTTGTAGAATTGTACATTAACAAATTATACAATTATTTTTATTTTGAATTATTTTCGAAAGTTAATATTTCTTTGCAATTTGAATGTTTTGTTTTACGTTTTTTTTTCTTGCATTTTTTTAAGGACAAAAGGACTAACAGGAGAACATTGTGTATAATCAATCCAAGTATTACATCCTCCTAATGTAAACAAAGATGGCTTTTCGGATATGTCATTTTCGAATTACGTGAGATGTCAAATCGTTCACAAAATATTTCAGGCTGGCAAAAACTATCAAAGATTTGCTAAACTTTTTATATGAGCCATGAATTGTTCATTTTTCATTTTATTTGGAAGCAAATTTAGTGCTAAAATATCATGCATTAAAATTGTGTTCTAAAAAAACTGATCGATTCGAGCTGTTAAATCAAGTTCGAAATTGTACAGCCCACATCGAGTTAGCCAAAAGTGTATATGGTCGGGTTACGCTCTTAGAACATGAATGGTTGTCATTGTTGAGTTTTTGGGTGATGTTTATCGATGTTTTTCGATATTACATTACTCAATAAAACTCCATACAGCTAAAATATTTCGATTTTGCTCACTACACATTACTTTACAGGCAATCACATAAGATACATTTATTTCTTTTATGTAAATTGGTAGCGTATTTTTAAATCTGACAGTTACCATACATAATCTCGGTTGATTTATCTTTAGCATGTGACGGCCGAATTCTCTGCATGGTCATACCTTCGCGTCTTATGCTTCGCCGCACATCATCACCCGTGGAGAAGAGCCATCATCCGAGAAGAAAAGCTCAGCAAAAAGGCAGCGAAGAAAAAAGTCTTTTCTTTTCACGGTAAAAGAAAACGGTGTGGCGATTTTAGCCTGCCTTCTCCTTCATAAACTAACCCGTGTCGGAAAAGTGCATCTGGTTGTGCAGTCCGAGAAGCGTGTGGGTGTGTGTGTGTTTTTGCGTTACCAACGGAACGAACCTTCACGCCCCGGAGGGGTGCAGAAAACATATATTTTTCTACCGAGAACACCGCCGCGCCGCTGTCGCGAGAAACCGCCCCAAAAGAGAGACCACGACGACGACGGGACGACCGCGTCATCTTAATGGCCGTTTGAGGAGGAACTCGTGCCCCGTTTTGCCGTGTGTGTGTCCGAACAGCAGAGGCAGCAGAGGTAGCGCACACCAAGCGCGCACATCCCGACCCCTGCGTGTGTGTGGTTGACGGTGTATACGTGAATCCGTGCTCCCGGTACTATTTTTTTCACATCCATTTTTCACGACCCTGCGCGTCCGGCAAGCCCGCACGGCAGACCTGTCGGCCATCCATTATCAAGTAGGGGCGTGTGAGACCTAATAAGAGGTGGGGGAAGGAGGTTGGAGTGAAAAAAAGGAAAAGTGCAACAGCGCCCCATCCTCCGGGGAGAGAAGAAAAACTACGCGAAAATACCCAAGGGCGGGGTGGTGAAATCCGCACCTCCTCCCCAGCTTCCTAGTTCCTCTGTTCGACCGTCTCCAGTCTGTCAACGTCGTTTGGTTCGTGAAAGCGAGGATGATTCTCGTTTGCGCGACGCAAGTGAGATGAAAATTGTGCAAAAGTGAACGTGAATTCACTTTGCCTCTGTGCTTGTGTGTGTATGTGTGTATGTGTGCGGGAGCGAGAGAGTGAGAGCGTTGCACGAGAAGCAGAAGGAAGGAGAGCCCGACTTACAAGCAAGTCTACCTCCTGTGCAGCAGCAGCAGTGTTGTGTGGCAGCAACTTTGCGCTGCCTCCTCGGATGATTGCACTCTAGGTGTCATATTAGGGTCGTTCAATGCAAAAGTACAACAAAGCTAGGTGTAGGTCAATGTGAAAATGTAAAAAAACGCAAAAATTTCACAATCCCTACAGCGCGGCGGCGACTCGGTGGCACAAGTGTTTGGAGTGGCGTTTCGGCTAGCATCTTGGTTCTTTTGTTCTGTGCGGGGTTCAAGTCGTGGAAAGAGAGAGAGAGAAAGAGAGAGCGAGAAGAGAGGATGCAGTTCGCAACAGTAGTATTAGTAGTAGTTGCAGCAGCAATAACAGCAGTGTAGTAGTAGAGGTCGATGGGATCAGCTTGTCATTTCCTCGGATCTTGGTTTTGGAAGTGAGTAGGTGAGGTGAGCTCATCGAGTTTTTGGCGAACAGTGTGAGCATGTGTGGTTGGTGATTGGTGAGCGTGAGAAAAGTAATACTTTGCATTTAGAAAAACCGAACATCCCCGTTCGCCTCCGATGGTGCTGCTACGGAAGAATTTGGTGTAGTTGTTCGATGTGGGTACATGTGTGGATGTGTGTGGGTGTGTGTGTGTGTGCTGCCGACGGGAAATGCTACGCGAATCCTATGAGTCACAACACCATGCAGTGCGTGAGATTCAGACCGTGCCGTGAATGTGCGCTGTGAATTGTGTATGGTGAGAAGAGAAATGAGATGACAACAGCGTGAGTGCCGAAAGAAGACGGAAGGAGGACGTTGTGCTCATCTTTGGATACCTTGCGGGGGGGTGCGAAGATTTTTGCATCGTTCCCAACTGATGAGGGTGTTTTCGAAAGTTATCATTTTGATTGTTAAACAGCTTATGCACAAATTGTGCGAAAAACTAAAAACCCTTCACCGGGGCATTGGGGAATATGCAGATGGAAGTGGGATGTAAAATGATAAATGGTCCTGCAACCCTTGCTAACCATCAAGCCATTGAGTGAGAGAAAACCCCGGGCGCCGGTGGGCAAGGTGCGACGATATGGAGGGGGGGGAGAGAAAATGAATGAGATGAAAATCTGCCTCGCCCGATAAAATAAATCAATGATGTAAAACGCGCATACCGAGCCCTAGTCTCAGTACGCCGACGATAGTCTCTGGATATTTTCACCGAGAGCGCAGGAGAGAGCTAGCGAACCGTTTGTTGGAGAACCAACCACAGCAGGCTAGCCAGCCAGCCAGCCCGCCAGCAAGCCAGCACCATCATCACCACCGTTTCGGGCGGCAGTAGTGAGTGACAGTGAAATGAGAATCTCGCCTATCTCAGCGTCTCCGAGCTCACCACACCACCCATCACCCATCGCCCCAACAGTTCAACCGCGCATCCATCGTATATCCCGTGTGCACGGTCCTCGCGCTGTTGAAGAAACCAATACACTCGGGCGGTGTGATGGGAATGAGCGAGCGAGCGAGCTGACTCTTACCGCCCCTGCCTGCCCATCGACACCTGGACTTGCTCAGGCAGGCTGGCGAATGTATTTGCTTTCGCGGTGGAAATTTTTTCCCACTCTCAAGCAGGGTGAGCCTTTCATGGTGAGAAAGAGGCCATCGCCTGTATCTTGTGTGTGTGTGTATATGTATGTGTGCACGTTCGTGCGTGCGTGCTTGCGTTTGTTCTGAGACACAAGCCATTTTCCTCATTCTATTTGGGCGGATTTGGAGGAAATAATTGTAAATGTGGCAGTCGTTCAATATGATGCCAGTTAGGCAATATGATGCCAAAATATCCATATAATGACGATCATTTTAATTTGGATGCAGTGGGTTTTGATTCTATGCAACTGGTTTTCTTTAAAACTCATTTAATGCTCAACAACTCAACGCTCTATGCTGCGGGAATATTGGTGGAAAAGTTTACCGAATTTTTAATACTTCCTTTCGGCATTCCCTGAAACTAAACTGCGGGGTGTTAAATCTTCTTTATCACGGCTATCGTCGAATCGAATGTCCAGAGAGGTTCGAAAAAAGGAGCCAAATGAATTTGAGACAATTGTAGTGAATGGCATTCTTCTTTTTCGTAAATACCTGCACCTTTCGAAGGTGTTAAAGGTGGAAGGAACTACTTCCTAAAAATCTGGTAGCATCGGAAAATCATGGTAGTCTAGACCTTTAACTGTTTCTAACAGTCGCGTTCTAAGATGTGCATACATAAAAAAGTCAGAACTTCTTTTGTCCGTTTGTTATTCAAATGATATACCTATACTAGATTCAGGTTGGACGGGCAAGTATGGATCATACGATCACCAGTTACACGTCTTTTAATAGTTAATAAGTGGCATCAATCCAAGAAAAGTATTGCATTTGCTTTAATATAAAATAGCACCACAAGTAATTGTGTGGATTTCTTTTAATAAATTATAGCAAATTACAAAGGAATTACGAGTGGATAACTTAACTTAAAACTTTACCTGTTCTAATAAAAGCCTAATTTTATTCTAAAATTGAAACAACGAACGACTCAAATACTATTGACCGTTCGTAGTACGTTGCTCTCATTACTTCTGAGCCAGAGGACACTGTTCAATCTTGCTGGCACAGTTTTAACTGTTAGAAAGATTTTAGAAATTCTTATGTGTACAAGTATTGCTTAGGAACTCTCTCTGCATTATACGATTATTTCATTACTGAAACGCGTTTCTGATGGCTAAATAGATGGAAGTCTAAATTTACAATCAACTCCATGAACTTTAAGGAAGAATGGTAAAATATTTTTTTTTTATAAACCTGGCCATGATATTGCCAAACGTATCAAAATTGCTACATTTAAAGCCAAAAAGGATAAATCGATAATGGATGTAAAATGAACATTTCGTTTTTAATTGCTGTCGAAGATCTTTAGCAGCTTCGATGATCCTTTCCTTTAAAGGGTTTCATATTGTTTTTTAAATGCTTATGAAACAATGTAAAAGTTTAAATTCATTAACATAAACAAATCACGGTCCGATTTAATGTATAAGTGAATTTGAAGTAGTAAAAAATATACAACATCCAATGGGGTATTGTGGCACCAATGGTAAATTTTGAAAGGTTTTTTTTTGTATTTGAAAAATTTATAATAAAAATAAAATGTCTGTTAAACTTGGACACTTCTGGCCCATATGTTCCGTGACGAAATTTGCTAGTAACAGCACACGGGCTTTAGGGCATATCCATATCTTTGCCACAGTAAATTACAGGCAAGCGCAAATGGAGAACTCATCGTGCACGATAAGATATGCGCGGCACTGACAGAACCCTCCCTCCCAAAAGGCGAAATAGAAGCTGACGTTCTAAGCACAAAGCTAAAGAGCAAACACATCTTATTGAAAGGAAAACCATGAACCGGCCAGGAGGCTCCGTGTGATGCTGGGTCTGTAGACCGATCAAACGAAGACTCATTTCCAAACGTGCACATAGGTATTGTGTATGAAAAGATGTTACAAATCAGTGACCAATTTAGTACTAATGGATTTTTTTCGTATTTTTCAATAGTTTAGTTTAAAAATATGTAAAGAACCTATTTTTGCATAATGTTTTCCTCATAGTGAGATGAGACTGATGTATATGTTTTGTTGACTATAGCCTAGATTGTGTGTAGAAGATTTCCGTTCCAAAGCTGTGAGAGACCCTTGCGTGTATCACATAAACTACGGAAGTGGTAACTTGTTTGTCTAAAACTAAGCTAACATATGCGAGTATGTATGTTGACGGTCTAGTGCAAACCTAGTTTATAGTTCAGGTTGATACTGAAGACGATGAACTACTGCAAACCATATTCAAATGTACTAGCAAATACCGGGTGTACTAGCAAATTTCCATAGATCTGTAAAATACAACGGCATCAGAAGATTTTAGACAAGAATTTAAAATATCATTTGAAAACTAGAACAATTGGTAATAACTTTGTATAACTGTTTTTGTTTCTAATGCTGTCTGTGTCACATGTTTTGTTGAGCAAACTTACGTTCACAGTTAGAATGCTCAGATAGATGATAGCAATTTTCAATCATATAAGTAAAATTTGGGAATTTACTTGCACTGTCTATGTTTCATATGAGCGAAATCAGACTTTAACACGAATATGTGCCATTTGCGGGATGCGTTTCCATGTTTGAAGGAGCAATGAATGCATCATTGTATGTCATCACTCGCAATGTTTGCAATAATCACCTACATGCAAGTGCATAAACTTGCTAAATATATCAGCAGAAAAATTCGCGGTATATTTTAACAATTTTATCATCGTGGAGAAGACTAGAATAGGGTTATAAAAATTACTGGAAACTCATTTAAAGTTTCTTCTCGATCAAGCACTCGAATTTGCACAATATTGTAAAATCCTACGATGTTCCATGAGTTACTGCGAATGTTTAACCGCACGGCCAATCAATTAACCTCCTACACGTCCGACCATAATCTCTGTTGGGTCGAATGCGATCACGAGCGAGGATATGCTTTTCTAATGGGTTCGTGTTGCACTGCGCATCCCGCGGGACTGTTATCGGCGCATATTGTTATAGATATTGAAACCGAAGGACACTGACGGAGCATGTCCTGCACGTTGCGTAAGCCCCACAACACCGTCGCCGTGTTTGAATCGATACCTCTCATCAGCCGATCAGGTTCGGTCGCGATGCAAAGTAAGGGCAATTTTCCTCGTCAAATATTGTGTTACGGTGTGTGTCTTCCAGCGTTTTCGGTGTCCACTTCAAATTGTTCGCTACCAGCGAGAGTCATACGGTGTGTGTCTTAATCCACTTTCGAAGGATTTTGATAGAAGGTTGACCGATGCCATGTGTGCATGTGTGTGTGTGTGTGTTACTGGTCACGTGCAGGCGTGTCAAGAGTTGTAAGAGGCCAACCACAGGAAGTGGTTGGCATAATTAAATTAAATCTTCTACCGTCGGCAGAGGCGGCAACGAGATATGACGAGGTTGGTGGCGGTGATCTTGCCTACCTTCTTGCCGCGTCCACCATTTGGTTGGCAAAAAAGTGAAAACCAGGACTCACGTTTAAGGCGTACACACACACATCGCTGTGAAGACCCACGAACGCGTTCTTGTAAAGCTATTCGCGCTCGCGTCGCGTTGACCTTCCTTCGCGTTTGCGGTGCGTCGTGACGGTGCTCCCTTGGGAGGGGAAGGGGGGGGGGGGAAGGGTTCGGTGAGGAATAGTTGTCCGTGGTCCTGTTCCGTCAAGACGACACCCCACAAGGGAAAGGACAGTTTATCTAATGCGCGCCCGGTTTGTGCGACCCTGCCGTGCCGCGGGCGCGGGCGGATTTTCACAGGCCGAAGCAAAGCAAAGCCACACGAGAACCAATCGATGGGTTTTTAATTTGCTCCAGCACAGGACGACGGAGCCTATAAAAGAGCAACGCAAATCGCGACCACTTCCAGTACGTACCTGCTTGGTGTCACTGCCGGACTGTGTTCTTCCAGTGTTTTAGCCGGGTTGTTTCCTCGCCTTACGCCCAGTGTGCCCAGTTCTTGCGTGCCCAACCGTGCGCGTGCTAGCATTTCCAAAAGGTGTGTGCCTGTGTCGAGGGGGAAGAAAACGATCGGCATCGTCTTAGTAGTGAATTAATTTTTCAATCATTTTCAACTGCTCAACTACCTGTGTTTGCGATGTGGTGGGACACTATGAAGACGCTCCAAAACCAAGATCAAATCCAAGAACACTTACCTATGCAGGATGTGTATGCGTGCGTGTGTGTGTGTGTGTGTGTGTGTGTGTGTGTGTGGGTTGATACTAATAGTTTGGTTCCTTTCTGGGCTATGTTTTCCTCTCCAGTTGCTGAAGGTGGACGATGCAAACGGCTGCCAAAGTCTGGTCCGTAATCAGGCCTCCACGTGTGTGTTGTAGTTATCGCTGTCGTAATAGGGTTGTCCTGCTGCCGCCGTGCACTGGTGGAAAGTGAGTGTGCCCGAGTGGTTTTCTCCTTCTGCCCGTGTACCCGTGTACGGTCGAGGAGATAAATGCGTGTGCAGCAGCCGCCAATCCGATCGGTGAGCTCCTAAAACGCCACTCGGTGGAAGAATCACAGTGCGTCGTTTCCAGACGTCTACATGATCTAGTCAGCCAGTCAGCGGGCCGTCCAGTGAATCGAAATCATCGTAGTAACCTTAGCAGCAGCACGGGAAGAGCGGGATACGCGAAACACCGGCATCGTACGCGTGGGAGCCGTTCCGAGTGTTGTTGTTGCCGGCTGGCTCCATCGGAACTGGCCCTCCTGGTGCGGTGGCAGTGGCCGGCGGCTGAACGACCATCTTCCGCAAGCACCTTCGCCCTCACCAGCGCCATCTCGATCGCAGCCGAAGCCGTCGCCCGGCTTTACTCCTAGCCTCCTTAGTTTTTTTGGGTTTTTTTTCTCCTTTCCCTTTTCGGTTGATTTCGACTGTGTGTGTGTGTGTGTGTTTTTTTTTTCTTCTGTTGTCGATATTTTCCATCGCGAGATCGATTTCTTTGCCCCTCGTTGCCCTTCCTACCTCCTTCGTTTTCTCATATTATAATTCATCCCTATATTTTTATCGCGCCTATGTTGCTTTGTGCGCGCGCACCGACGCATCGAACGACAAATCCACTCGCGATCATTTGTTAAGTTGACTCTGCGCTCTTCATCTTCTCCTACTGCTCTACATGCTCATTCATCACAACATACAAATACATCGCTTACGTTTTCATGTTTCTCTCATTGACTTTATTTTCTCTATCGAAATATAGTTTTCGTTGGTTATCGTTTCCGTTCCGTCGCGTGGGCGCCCCCGCGCACTTGACGATTCTTCTGCGCAACCGGGTGCATGCTGCACTCGCTGGTCACTTGCCGCGCACGCAACGCACGGTTAGCACCTAAGCACCTGGACCGGGCCCCTGGAGTGGAGTGAGAGGAAAGGAGCAACGCGCAGTGCTTGCAATTAGGAAGCGATAGAAGATTTCGCGCTTCAATTGCACGCTGGCCGTGTCTACGATCAGCGACGTCGCGGATCAGCGGAAGTGAAGAAGTGCTATCGTGTGTGTGTGTGTGCACGTGTGTTTGTGTGCGCGCGTGTGCCTGTGTGCCTGTGTTAGGTGTCTGAAAATCTCTCCAACTACACTCACACTACCCAATCCCCCCGCCCCCATCACGGAGGACGAGGGTGTGTGCGGTTGGAGAAGAGTAGTGGTATTTTGTGATAATTGAATTAGTGCAATAATATAACCGGGGAAGGTCGAACCGGTAAAGCTAAAGTCGTGGAGCGGAGGAGGCGGTGCGTAGTACGCATATGTCGGCATAGCACGTGCTCACGGTACTCGCGGTAGCGACGGGAGAATAGACCGAAGAAGGGAGAAGCACAATCGAAAGAAACCCGCGAACCACCCTGTGCACTCTCCACACACCCTGCGATCGAGTTCGTGCAGATCGATCACCCAAGTCCGGGTTTGTCTGTGCGTGTGTGTGTGTTCGTTCGGTAACGAAAGCAAACAAGGATAGCACGGAAAGCCGCCGGAAGCGCGATCCAATCCCGTCGTCAGCATGGAGTGCTGCCTGTCTGAGGAAGCCAAAGAGCAAAAGCGCATCAATCAGGAGATTGAGCGGCAGCTACGACGAGACAAGCGGGATGCGAGACGAGAGCTGAAGCTGCTACTGCTGGGTAAGTTAATTGACACGCAGCGCACACGCGATTAAATTTAGTTTCCGCCGTACTTAGGCGAACACTTTGGCTTGATGAAACGTTCCAGCGACATCCACCAGGCGCCTCCATGCTTCCGGAGCCTTTTTTACAGTGAATTTTCCGTACAAAACGCACACCCCCTTAATTACAAACGATGATGGTAAAAAGGCTAAAGACCAACACCAACAAATTTGCCTTAGAATGTAACCTCAAACATAGGATAGATTCTAACCTTAGCAGAGGCAAAAAAAAAAGTATCGCCCCAAACTCACCATAGTGAGTTGTACAATTTTCAGTCTTTCTCATCCAAGCATTCATTTTCATCGGATGAGAGCGAATGTATGAGAGAGTGTGTGTGTGTGTGTATGTGTGTGCGTGTGAGTAGGTCCTGTGTGAGTTGCTTCCGAATCTGCTCAAACACGCTCCCGCTCTTTCTCACGCCTCACTTCTCACATCCGTTTCATTCACTGGCGGCGCGCGAGAGGCGAGAGGCGCGATGGCATGATGGGGAAAACACGCCAACGAGAACTGATGATGGGACAAACACGACACCGAAACGGGAAAATTAAGGAAAAAGGCAAATAAAGCACCGAAACGCACGCTGGTTGCGACAGGGGCAGGGCAAAAAGCAGGAACCAATCTTTCTCCAACGCGCCTCAATGCGCATGTGCCGGGCGAGCGGGCGAGCGAGCCAGCAGGCGAAACAGCATACATACATTGCAATTTGAGTTTCGTTCTTATGGATTTCTGCTGTCATTGATTCGAACACCTCTGCCGAGCTCCATGGCTCTCCAGTTCTCGTGCTGCTGCCCGCTGCTGCTTTCCTTCACGATCCGCTCCGTTTCATGCCCGCTATGCGATAACCCGACCGCTCCAATCTTTCAACAAATTTGAACTCGAGCGGAGGACTCCTACTATAGGGGAGGGGGGGGGGGGGGGGGGGGGGGGGTATGAGTGGCTTAGCGCAGGAGTGGCATACCACCCTCAATTCTGGTCAGCGGACACGTACATTTTTCACCCCAGCTGGAGGGATATTGCTCCATTCTTCAATAACTGGGTGATGACTTTATTGCTGCACCCATATCTCGGCAATGCTCCTGGGTTGGGTTTAACATATGTCAAAGCTATTTCGAAACAAACAACAAAAAGAACCGAATCTAACAATAGTTCTGTATGTTTGATGACAGAGTGTTTGTATGCGTGTGCGTGTGTGTGTGTGAGAGAGAGAGAGATAGAGCAGAAGAGGAAGCTATGTTTGATAGTTGCTAAGCGAAACGGGGAAGTGCGGGCCTGTACGGAAAGTAATGTCTAATTAGTGGTGCATCCGTGGTGTCCTCCAGTGCCACCACCCGCACAACACCCTCCACGGAAAAGGAGCCCGATGCGCCTAACTAGCTAATGTCATTCAGGCTCGTTTGCTGCCTTCCAATATATCGGAGGGATTGTGAGGGATTTTATGAATGGATCTTTGACGGGGTGACGGCTCATTTGCACGACGTTGCGAAGCCCTCGGACTCTTGTTAGGGTCGACTGTAGGAATCGTGCTTTTGCTGCGCCTGAACATATGCACACGGTGTTGTAAGTTTGCCTCCAACGCTTGAGAAGCATTAGTGCGTTGCTAGTTGTTTGCTTCCACTAGCACCACGCCGTGTAGCAGGTTTCACGTTCAGGTACACAGCGGCTACCGCATGACCTCTAGGTTGTTTTTTTTTTCATCCTAAAAAGCAACAAGAAAATCGGTCGATAGACGAGAAGGCCCGAAGTTGTCAAGTGTCGTTGAGAAAAAGAAGCGAACGGGTTCGCCAGAGGATGAGCTGCTGCACATACATAAACACACGCGCACACACACACACCTTACACCAAGGGCGGGACTGGAACGGTGTCAAACAAAGAACGCAGGGTAGACATACAGCCGGTGCAGATAGACAGAGACCGGTAGGCAGGCAGGACAGGACAGGATAGGACAACGGAAAAACCTTAAGGTGGTCGCCAACAATAAGCGAGTAAACAAATCATTAGCGTACAACTAGCTAAATGCACATTACGCTAATCGTTCATCGTGTTGTTCCGTTTGCGTTTTGCTGTTGTTGTTGTTGCTACTGCTGGATACATCATCGCTGACCGCCTCTTGGTGTCTCCACACTCGTACGCGTTAACACACACACACACACACACAAGGGGGCGCGCGTGCTCGGGAGCGCCACCATATCGCGTATTGGTGGCATTGTTGTCGTCGTTTATGATGTACATGGGATGCAAACATCCCTAGTGAAAAGTGGCACTTCACAGCGAAGGGGGTTCAGTTTTCGAGGCGGCATGGAGCCGAATAGCGATAGGTAGGTAGGTGTTTGGTGCCTGATACGATGAGAGAGCAAGTCGCCAGTTACCATCGAGGTGAAATTTTTAGCAATCCTATCGCGATTTCATGTATCCGCGGCATACTTTGTTTGTATTTCAAGGCCTACTTTTATTCGTGCCGTCTGTGTCTCAACAAACAGCAAAACAGGGAATGGGGAATCCTCTCAACAAGGCTAGACCCCTTCCTAATACCTTTAGATCCATGCTAACAGTTGATAATGATGATGAAGATGCAAATTTCTGCATGCATTTTATTTACATTTTGAGTGAATGTTCCTCTATCATGGCCCTTACGTTAATGAAATATGAGGTCTCTAAAAACCTCTAAATTGGAAGAGAATATGTTGGTCTTTTAAATTTCGATGTACGTACGCTACTTATATCGGTAAATTAAAAACCGGTGGCATCGTGAAATCCATGCCCGAAATTTGCATCATCTATAACGAATGGACACTACCTCTGACTCCTATTTTGCATAATCCAAACAAAGAAAGCCTAGAAAATAAAAATATGAAGTTTTGTTTTGAAAAATTCGTTTGCTACTACAAGGAAAAACAATATCATAGTTTGTGCTTGTTCTGCAGTAAGTTTTGGTTTCGTATTTAAATGGTATTATACAGTTTTATTCTCAAATGTATAAATCAGCAAATTGAGTATTCAATTCTGTTCCTCTGTCAAACGCACAAATTCTATTGCTCAGTCGTACAACGAACGAATCTCACTTAGGTTAAATTTCAACTAATACGCCTATACTCCAGGCTGGCCTATACGCAGAACCGGAACTGAATAATAAGTTTTAATAGTGTGTAAATAAGTAGACAAAACGTGCGACAATGCCAGGTTGAACACATGTTTTAGAAGTATCGGCGATCTAACCGAGCACTCTACTCCGGTTTATGTTTCCATTCCTCAAACGCTTCTCGCGGCCTTTCTGCAGCGTTGCATTTGATGTTGATAAGATGGATGGATGGATGACAAGTTGTGTGTCATGTTATGATTCCCGTTCGATGCGATAGGCTCACAATGCCACGTGCGCTCTGTCGTGGGATCATCCGTGTGGGAAGCGCTTCTCCGCGTCTGTATGTGATGTCATGGTTCCATCCCGTCGACCTCTCCAACCATCTCTTCTCGACGCAGTCTGCCGTGCTGCGTGCGCGCACTATGAGTGCTCTCCGATGCGCGTACAGATTTTAATATCGTTTTTTTTCTTCTTTTTCTATGCGTCTCCTTCTCAGGTACTGGTGAGTCGGGTAAATCAACATTCATCAAGCAGATGCGTATTATCCACGGTAGCGGTTACTCAGACGAGGACAAGCGGGGCTTCATCAAACTAGTATACCAAAACATTTTCATGGCGATGCAGTCGATGATACGGGCGATGGATCTGCTGAAGATACTGTACAGTGATCCGGCGAATATTGTAAGTATGGATATACATACCTCACGTCGTCGTCGTCGTCGTCGTGTGACGGGAGGAGGCCTGCACCACACGGTTGACCGAACGACAGGCTTGATCATCCATCCGCAAACGCCCCTTGTGGGCTTTGCGGTGCCGGCAAAAGATCCGATTTCATTCCGCGATGACCACGATAGCCGCTCGGTCCACTGGTGGTGATGCAATGCCTCGTTGCACCGCGTTGTTCCGCGTTGCTTTACTCACTGTCCTGTCTCTCATTGTAGGAGCATGCTGAGCTAATACGAAGCGTGGACTTCGAAACAGTGACCACCTTCGAACCGCCATACGTTCAAGCAATCAAAGACTTATGGGCCGATGCGGGCATCCAGGAATGCTACGACCGAAGGAGAGAGTATCAGCTAACAGATTCCGCCAAATAGTATGTTGCTGTTCCATTTACCATACCGTTTCTGTACGATTAGTTGGATATTTTTGGTTTTGTTGAATATGTACCACTTGTCTTTTCAAGTCACCAATCGCTGCGATAGGTTTGCAACAGGCGTTTGACAAGAACAATCGTTATTTGTCACTTTTTTCTAAGGCGATCAGACAAAATTATATATTTTCATTCCTATTCTGGGAATATTGGCCACTTCGAGCGATTGTTTTGTTCTTTTTTATTGTTCTGTTATTGCTGTACATTAATTTGTCTACTTCGATAAGATGCAAAACATATATTGTGTCCAACGCGATTAATTGACAATTTTAGCTCATAGCTCATATTATACCTCACCTTAATGAGAAGAAGCAGACGGTGTATCATTGTGCAACCGATTTTCACTGATCCTCGTTTGTAATCTCCCCTTCCGTCGCCTAGTTACCTTATGGAGATTGATCGTGTTGCGGCAACAAACTATCTTCCAACGGAGCAGGACATTCTGAGAGTGCGTGTGCCCACGACCGGCATTATCGAGTATCCCTTTGATCTGGAAGAGATCCGGTTTAGGTAGAGTCCGACGGGCGAGGAAACTATGCTTGCATTTGCACGCAGCACGTTTTCCGACGTTCTTGTTTATTTTGTCTTGTCTATCGTCTCATGTTTGTTTTTAAATTTTTCTACATTGCTGTGTTTTTTTTTCCTTAAGTTTGCATGCGTGCAGTGAGATTCATACATTGCGGGCAATCGGTGGTGTTTTCTTACTTTTTTCTTCCGTTTCATAATAATGTTTGCTTTTTAATCTCTAACACTGTTTTGATGGCCGGTTGGTTGGTCGGTGTTTTTCCCGTTTTGTTGCTTTCTCGACTTTTTTTCATGTTAATTTTTTTAAAGCTTCAAAATCACATTTAAAGCATACATTCACTAGCACACACACATAATAGTTACTTATTTGTTGATATGGATGTTCTTCGTGAAATTGGATCGCGACGTCACTTTTTTCTCTCTCGCATGAACCAATAAGTTGATCGTTTCATTATATTTTTCAACGATTCGTTGCTGCATTACGTAAATGGTGCATGATGTTTGTTTTGCTCCGAAGAGCTCTCACTTCCAACTAAAAGTATTTATGTGCAGATGAAACAGATTAAAGCAGTGGATTGTGTCGATTGTTTCGAAACCATTGAACCAAATTAATGAGTTAAGTAAGAATATAAAAAAAAATCCTACATTGTCCTTCTGCTGCAGCGATAGAAATACCAAGGCGACATATTTAGCTATCAAAATCCACGGAATGTCTCTACTAAAAAAGAGACATAGCATTAGTTAAAACCGCATTTTAGTGTAATGGTTAATGTTTACTCCATCGCCCCTATTTTATTTCTGTAGCTACTTAAGCGATTTGGCACGTATCGAACAGGAAGATTTTCTCCCGACCGAACAAGACATTCTCAGGGCTAGGGCACCGACAACAGGCATTTTAGAGTATCCATTCGATTTGGATAGCATCATCTTTAGGTAGGAAAAAATATTGTTTCTGCTCTGTTTGCGTCCATATCGTTTGTGGCCCATAAACTGTCGATTTTTTTGATCGACAGTGTGTGTACTATATACTAGACCCATCGCTAGCGGTATTGTTTTTACTTCAGGGTGTATGGTGAAAAATCACGTAAATCAAATTGTACGCTAGAACGGCAGAAAAAAAAAAACGATGTCTTCAATATCCGTGGGGCTAATGCTATCGTTAACAGAGCTATTCGTATGTACAAAAGAGGATGTTTGGGTTATTGTATTCACTTTCTCATGGCTACTTTTTTAATGTTTATTGTTGGAGAGACCTGTCTCATATAGTGCGGTGATATTTGGAACTTGTTGCTATTTACTATCATTTATGCTACAATGGGATTAATTTAATCGACATATTGGTTGTTATCGACATAAAACAATGACTGAATTTGTTATTGTTTTTAGTTTTTTAAGTGTTTGAAAGTTGCGGCAAACTACCATTTTCTTCCATAAGTTAATTCGCTATCACAGCTGAAAAGTAACAATTCACTTTAAATCATTTTCTATCAAATGATTATGACTAATCAATTCTGTTTGCCAGTCCAACGGTTCAATTGTAAGATTATCAAGGGTTTTGAAAATAACATGTATTTCGTCACTTGAAATGTATTTATAAAAAATGTATTAATTATGGTTTCATATATTAATGTTATATTAATGTTATAATAATGTCAATAATGTTATTATCAGTGACTGAGGAAGCGTAATTTGTATATCCAAATTTCTGTTCTGTATAATCTCTGCTCATGTACATACATAATTTGCAAACCAAATGCTTTTAACCAGTTTAATAGCGCGGCGTTCAGATCATGCATTAGCAACTAGTGTACATAGTTTGTTATTTAATGCCTCATTTTATGATCCATCATCTTCATCACGCATCGTCTTACTAATCTAATATGTTGAATTTGTAAAAATGTTCAATGTCTTGTTTTGGTAGCATGCCATTTTATTAATGTCATACTCATTCTATGTCTTTTTGCATTTACTAACTTAATATTACGCAACTTAAACCGCTTTACGCTAAAACTTAAAAGAATAGTTAATTACTTGTCATGTTTATATCGATTGAATTAATATAACGTGTTCTTCTCTCTTCCTCTATGGCCGTGTTGGAATCATTCATCTTCAACTTCTTACGAAACTATCGCAAAACAGGATGGTAGACGTAGGCGGACAAAGATCTGAAAGAAGGAAATGGATTCACTGTTTTGAGAATGTAACATCAATCATATTCTTGGTTGCACTATCTGAGTACGATCAGATTCTGTTCGAATCCGAAAATGAGGTAAATGATTTGCATGATCGTAGTAGTAGTGCTGATGTAAATTTCAAACACCTAACACACATTGTACGTTTTTCTCACTACAGAATCGAATGGAAGAATCGAAAGCTTTATTTAAGACGATTATTACGTACCCATGGTTCCAACATTCGTCGGTGATCCTGTTCTTGAACAAGAAGGATTTGCTCGAGGAAAAGATAATGTATTCGCATTTGGTAGATTACTTCCCTGAGTACGATGGTAAGTTGTGGGGCAGGAATGCAAGCGTCTGAAATGTGTTATTATTTTATTAATACTTTCGTTGTACATCCACAATGCAAAAACCAATAATTTCTAAAATCACGCAAATCCACCGGCAAAAAAAGGACCGAAGCAAGATGATGTTAAGGCGCGCGAGTTTATTTTGAAAGTTTATCTGCGCGAAAACCCCGATCCAGATCGAATGTGCTACTCGCATTTCACATGCGCCACAGGTCAAGATATTGTTCTACTGTCATTTGCTTCTCTGTATCGCTATTTGTGGGGGAGGAATCTAGCCGGGAACCTCACAAATTGTTGTTTAGTACGTTGAGTATTTAGGGTATGTTGTCGAAGCGCTCGTAACTTGTCGTATCTTCGTTTTTGTTTTGACTTTGCTACGTGCTAGAACGGAAGAAGTATTTTGGAAGTCGATCATCGTAATATCGAATCATATCAGCGACCGTAGATTATTCCTGCTCCACGCCCTCATTTGTGTTCCCTATATCTTTCACAACCTCAACAGGACCACAAAGAGACGCAATAGCTGCCAGAGAATTTATACTTCGCATGTTTGTAGACTTAAATCCCGATTCGGAGAAAATAATTTATTCACATTTCACTTGTGCGACAGGTAAGTGTTCCCCGTCCTTCTTTCCATCGCATACTTTTTTTTCCCAAAACTTCTTACTCTAACCATCCCAACAAATAACTTTACCACAGCTGCCCTATCGTGAGTAGTTTTTGTTTGATTTTCATTTCATAGAAGCGACTGCGTTCACATCTGCTGCGAGTAATATAGTTTACGTTGTAGTTTTGATTTTGAATATAGTTTAGCCTACTTTATATAATTCATCAAATCGATTAGTTGTTTTTGTTGGTTTTGTATCATTTAATAAATTATTTCCTTTATTTTCTTGTTTTTATTTGATTGCTTTCCAATCGTTACCAAACCGTGTATCTGGATATCGACGAATCGCATCGGTTGTGAAAATGATGTCAACCAACGCAACGACTTCCTTAATTGCCATTTATTCAAAAAAAAAAACAGATACGGAAAACATCAAGCTAGTGTTCTGTGCCGTAAAAGATACGATCATGCAAACTGCTCTGAAGGAATTCAATTTGGCCTAGTTGCATAATCAACGAAAATTTTCACTTTCCTTCTTGAGACAACACGCTCTACCCGTGTGTATGTGTGTGCAGGAATCTCATTATCGTTGCTATTAAATCTGACTCTCTTTGTTGGTGAAGCCGGTAGCACACACACACACATACGCACGCGCAGCAGTTGAACCTTTCTAAAAGTAGTAAAATGCAACCAAAACGTTATAGCAATATATTTCCTAACGCGTTGCCCCGCGGCCCTGGCGTTGAGTCGCTATCGGCTCCGTGTGGATCACTCACTCAATACTATTAGCAAAAGCAAAATCAAACAAAAAAATCTAATATAACGAATAAAGGACTCGATTGTTGAAACTTAAGTTGAGTTAAAGTTTAATTTTATTTGCCTCTGTTCTCCTCTTGTCCTTCCACATGGATCTCTTTCCAAACCTATCCTTCTAGCTGAAACACGTGGCAGTAGTATGATATGGCTAACTATGTTGTAATGTCTTCCCCCCTGCAGATACCGAAAATATTCGGTTTGTTTTCGCAGCCGTCAAGGACACGATACTACAATCCAACCTAAAGGAGTACAATCTGGTTTGAATGCGTCACGTAGTCGTCGCAGAAGGCAAGCGTACGCTTGCCTGCCTGTCTCATGCGTGCATTTCGGCGGCACCTGCGTGAGTTACCGGGTTTACCCGTCTACAGCAGTAACACAGCACAGCATGTTTGGTGAAAACGATCGCTGGCGATGATCTCTTCGTTAACGTCTAAAAGGTGTGGTATCCATTTCATACTTTTTCTTTCGCCTCCTGGTGCCATTCCTACTTGGAACTCCTACCATCATCGTTACCAACAACGCAAAACCACCGCTCGCTCGACGTGTCGGAGCAGTACGTCACCAAAACCCATTGCACCACGCACAAACATCAGCAGCGCCGGCGCATCTCGATACGGTTTGGAGCAAATAAAAAGCAGCAGCAGCAGCAGCAGCAGCAGCAGCAGCAGCAGCAGCAGCAGCAACACCACCAGAAGCAACTTTCTTCATCAATTTCGACTGCATCATACGTTGCCGTCTTCGTGATCGGGAGCAGCCGCTTTCCGGTGTAGCCATCGTTTCTTTTTATCGATTGACTTGATGATTAACTCACGGGATTTGTATCCGTGCGCGGACTCAGCTTGTTTTGTTATTCTTTGTTGCAAACGGCAGCAGGGTATTAGATTCGTCATGCATCCTTGCGCCCAGCTACGTACACGATCATCTAATCTAATATCGTTCACTTCGATGTTTGCTTTACTGCTTGATGTAAGATTGGAGTCACACATTCACAAAACGCATTGTACGAAAAAAAACCCGGTTATATTTATATGCGCACGTAAATTAAAACAGATTATGTTTAGCACGCAACACTAGACGTTTTGAGTGTTAATTGTGCGTCGTACAAGCATACAAGAAAAAAAGGGATCATTACTGTTTACTACATCATTTCGAACACTTCGATCCAGTAGTCCAGACGAATGAGTCACTAGAGTAAAGAAATACAGCAAAGAATGGAACCGGCTCGGCCGGCATTCGTCCTGTGCAACGTCAAACCTTTTAGTTGTTTTAACAACTATTCCAATGCAATTAGTAAACATTCGCTTAAAAACATTTACTCGAAGCCATCCCCTTGCCAGTGTAGGACAATGCCGAAATGGTTTTGTTTATGTTACGCTGTACGGTACGTGTAAATCAATTTGCTTAGTGGCCGTTTGCGAAACCGATACAAAGCGTTCGTTGCTTGCCGGTATCGGTTCGAATCAACCCAATGGGAAGTATTTATTAAACTGGCAACAACAACAAAAAATCGCGTCGGTAAAAAAAACGCCCGGACAGTGATTTACAGTGGACATTGCATACTCTTTTGGTGCATTTTTTGCATCATCTCAACCACATAGTATGCAAAACGTGTAACTTACATTTACACTCATGCGTTGTTAGCGTTTGTTTTGGTTGTTTTGTACCTTTATCATAATGACTACTGGCTGGACGGTGAGTTTACAATCAAACACACAATCAAACAGGACCGTGCATAAAAGTTGTAGCAGCTGCTTACCGTTATAATTTGTGAAGGCAAAACTTTCTTCTCACACGAGAGGGAAAGTTTCGCACGCTTTCGACACCGATTAGTCCTGAACGCCAATGTTTCGATGAATTTCCCTCCCCGTTTTGCGTTCAACATTATGAATCGAATATTATTTTGAATGTAAAAACAAACACGCGCGTAGTGTGTTGTGTAGCCCGCTGCTAAGTAATATGCAACCAACTCGGATTACCGTTCATAGATAATATTTTTCAATGTTTCCCCGATACATACACTATATTTATTCCCTTGTGTTACATATAAATACGTTACATGTATACTTATAGTACACGAGTCGTCTTTGTGCAAACATAACAAAAAAAAAGAAGATTAAGAAAGGGACGTTTATCGCGTAGTCATCCCGAAATCAGGAAAGTACGAAGATGCAGAAGAAACTCTACTCTACGTGTTGTGTACGTTTTGTTTGTTCATTTCTGTTACGATATGTGTGCACAAGTCGTCCACAATCACCAACCCTTCGAGTCATGCATATATCCGAACCACACCGTCGCGCTCAAAAATACACAGCAAACCCATCAGTGCATGGCGTGTACGGATATGGTAGTAAGTAAAACCGTCTCAACACAACCAGAGATAGATAAAACGCAATTTAGTTGGAATAATGCAAGAAAAAAACTACCGCGGCAAGAAAACCACAAAACTGGGTAAGATTAAATGCTAATACCCAATCGTCGACTAGTTTTACTCCTGACCCATTTGGTTTTATCCATTTGGTTAAGTTAATGCATTTAGGTGTTCGTGTATCGTATGAAAGTATATAGAGAGAAGGAGAGAAAGAGAAAGTGAAAGCCAGAAGGCCGCAAGTGTGAGGTGTGGCTAGGACCGCGTCAAGTGGCGAGAGGGCTTTACGTGCACAACCCCAGGCGCATATTAAGGTAATACATACATTGGACTGTGAAATTGAAAACATGAAGAGAATAAAAAAGTAAGCAATCATTTAACTCAGAATACGAGCATGCGCGAGCAGCGCAATGCATTCGAGGCAAGGAGCCATACTAATGAGTAACGAGAGGCTGACTTACGTTTGATGACCCTCCGCCTCTGCCACATGAAAGCAGCAGCCATACGCACACGTACAGACACACACACACACACACACACACAAATAAGTTTTACTTCTCATGATTTGATGTGTAAATTGATACAATCAGCATGCGTCTATTACACCATAGGACACAACAGAAACAAGGAAATAACGTTGCTATAGTTACTACAGCAATGTGTCATCTTCTCGCAAATATATTACTAGTTTATCAATACAAAACATTCATTACG
The DNA here is from genome assembly GCA_000473445.2 of Anopheles farauti. NCBI lineage: Eukaryota > Metazoa > Arthropoda > Insecta > Diptera > Culicidae > Anopheles > Anopheles farauti. Next base: position 6,883,977 of record KI915044.1, read on the forward strand.
GTATAAAATTATTAAAATAATTCCACGCTTTACTTTAAAATACCGTGAGTGTGTGTGTCGTGTATGTGTGTGTGTATGTGTGTGTGAGAGAAAGAGCAAGAGAGAGTGATAGATTGTATGTGTACCTCGTTGATGTGATATAGAGAAGAAAATTGACACATGCACATTAACACGTAGCCTTTTTCGCTCCACCTAGCAAAAACCGCAAAATTGTTGGGATGTGTGCCCATTGGCTTTCGTGATGAGTGTTACTATTATTTCCGGAGGTGTGTATGCGTGTGTGTGTGTATGTGTATGTGTAGTTGGTGTGTTTAGTTTGCTCCTCTCTGTTACGTTACTCGTTATTCGTTTGATTCGTTTGGTTTGTTTTCTAGCTTTTACTAGTGTTTAACCCCCTTCCTGGTCAGGCGAAATCGCTAGCAGCCAAACCTCCAAATGCGCATAGGAGATTGAACAGTAAAGTTAAACATAGTTACCTTATTTTTATCAGTTGTTTGTCGCACACCTCTAATCGTCGTTATGTTATGTTAGCTCAGCAAACTAATATGTGCGTGCGTGCGTGCGTGTGTGTGTATATGGGTGTGGTAAATGTACAACACTAATTATCCTTTAAGTTGTCGTATCGCACACATGTGTTAACATGTGACTGCCCGAGACTGATAGTCTCGCTATCTTCTATTGGACTGTCCAAGTTAGCCCCAATAAATAGAGTTAGCACATGAAGAAATGCTTAGTTTTTGTGACCCTGTTTCATTATCTTCAGAGAAATCTATAAGAAAAAGCCACCGATATATAACCAAAATGGCCAACACTCACATGATCGCGGAGCAAACGTGGCAACCAGTAGGCTGGTGATTAGAGTGAACAAATTGACAGTTAAAAAACAGGAAATTGACAAAAAAAAGGTCAAAAAGTCAGGGTATAAGTTTGTCTGCTTAGCTGACCATCAGGTATAAGAGATCAACGTTGTTACCATCTAGAAAACGGGGATTTCAATTGGTTGCTAACATCAGAATTAGCGATGATTGGCGATTGATGGTGTGAAAAAAAGTGTACTGCTTTATTTCGAATTCTGATTCAAACTCAGTCAATCATGAACGGCTTTGCACCAAAACAATCCGAGTAAACCGTAGCGGTATTTAAACTGTCGAGGAAAAGTACCTCTTTTCCCCAATTCTTATTGTATTCTTTTTTAAGGCCAAATTATGTGCATAATAATCCTCTAACACACATATGATTTAGTCTCTAAAAGTAGGTAATGCTTCGCATAATGGTCACGCATCTTCCATAGAAGATTGCATATTTGTTTGTGCTTTTTCCAATCGAATGAAAGATATACAACTTCCGGCAATGGTATGGTTATCAAACAGCATTCCTTTAGTGAAATGAACGGATGCTTAGATAGCTAGCAATAAAGCACCGTACTTCCTATGCGCGCATATGTATAGTGAGTAAAATACAATTGATTATTTACTAAATTTACCGGGTGAGGAATTGGTCGCATGGAAAAACATCACTAATTTCAAAATGGAATGTGCCAAGAACAAAATGGGGACAGAATTGACGGCAAGGACATTTTTTTTTTATGTAACCAAACTAAATAACCCGATAACTAAACTCATATTTCATTATCTCAACAACCATCAACCGTAGCGGTGGTGGCTAGTAAGATCCATGATTATGTGAAAAAACATTTCCAAACATGAATGTATCTATTGTTTGGCTATACTTCAGCAGCTTTGCACCGACCAAAAAAGCACGGCAATGTGTGACAGTGTGTGTATTGTAAATTTGCTTTTTAAATATGATGTTACGGAATAATCCTTCCTACTCTTCCTCCACTTTCAATCATTCGATCTTTCAAAATTCTCTATCTTGTGCTAGATTCATTACCAGTACTTTGTGCCATTTGCAAATACCTTTTTTCAATACTATGCATCACATACATACATGCTTTATGTATGGGCACGAGCGAGTGCGCGCGCTGACAGAGAGCCGTATGACCGAGCGGGATGGAAAAAGAACAAAAAATAAACAAAATGTTAAAAAAGTTTGAACAAACATTCAAAAAAATTGAACTAACAAACAAACTTGTGATTCAGATTATTTTAGCACCGCGCTCTCTTTGTCGCCGAAATAATGAAAGACTAGCGGAAGCAGCAGCAAACATTAGAGAACGCGAGGCGAATCACTAAAAGCGGGTATAAAAGCAAGTGAGATCACACAAGTCGAATATAAACACGAACAAGTGAATATTTAGCGAATATTCTCTGCTTAAGAAGCCATAAGAAAAAAGAAAACAACCAACCCCCTTCACACACCCCGCATCATGGGCAAGCGCAAGGACACACGTTTCGAGACAATTGAAGAAAACATAAGAAGCAAACACTAACACACACACACACATATTAAAATCGGATCGAAGGAAAAAAACATTCGTATGCGCATCAGTATATAAAACATCCCGAACCCACGAACTCAGACACACGCAAACAGACGCACATAGACACGCATCTCTCTATACCTCTACATGCGGTAGAAAACCTACAACTGAATAAAATTTAAAAACAAATTGCAAAACGTGGAGATTGCATGCCAAACAAACTGGAATGCACTGTACATAATATGTGCATAAGCGAGTTCAAGCGTGTCGTGTGCCGCCGGAGGTATGACGTGATGCTGCATTCTCCAAAGTGGCAGAGACAGGAGGAAACAAGAAAAAACGGTAGAGCAAGGATCTCATAAACTCGACGGAACCGTGCACACCTTCTTCGGTGACAGGAACAGAATGAAACTTACATATGTCTCGAACAAAAACAAAAACAAAACAAAAAAGGAAACCAAAAGTAATATAATGTAGTAAGAATAATGAACGACAGTGGGCAGAGCGGCGGCGATGCTAAAGGAAGAAAACGTACATGTTAAACGAATTGCCGAAAGCATGAGCAGTAGCATCAGAGAGCAAGAAGGAGAATAAACGCGAAACACTTAACCAGTGAGTTTATCAGCAGGTATTGCATTATGTTGCAATATTGCATCAAACGTGAAGAAAAGATCGAATGCAAACGGCTATATGTTGGAGTGCAGATAGAGCGTACCGCACTCGATGTAACGGAGGACTAAAAACGCGATTCCTCCGAAAAATGTGACCAAAGTTTTTAGACCAGTGAGCGCTTGTGACGTGAGTGTGTGTGTGTGTGTGTGTATGTGTATGTAACAAAGCTACTTGTAGAGAAATGGCACCAACCTTTAACAATCTCCCGTGACAACATGAATACGAAAACGTTGCCTCTAACAATTTGCACCCCACCTGCCACCGGGTGTTTGGAAGTACCGGTGGCGTGGGGAGGCAAATAAATGAAAAAGGGGGTGAACGCGGCGATGCATGAAAACCGAAAACGGCACCGTGCCGTTGACGATTAATCCCGAGGAAGGGTATTAGGGCCAACAGAAACTGGCTTATGCTTTTCGTTCGTTCGTACCAGCAGGTCAGATTGAGAAACGATTCCGTGGGGATTGTAAGCGGCAGGGTTAAGCGGGGGGAGTGCATATTCTTACCACTGGGCGATAATCAATTCGCCCAATTGATTACCGTCCGGGGTATGGACAAAGTGTCCGGGGTTATGATGTTGCGAACCGTTGCTCAATCTTGATTTTTTTTATGCGGTTCGAATGGAGGTAAACTCATAAAGCACACAACGCTGTAGATCCCAACCAAACAAAAATGCCCTACTATCACCCTCCCAACGGAGAGTCTCGACGGGCAGTGGCAATCCCGTTTTCACGCATCGCCTCTGTAAAACTCAACAAAACCGATGAAAGGGAACCATCTTTATGTCCCTTGTAGTTTTGAACCTTCTGCTATTGCGTGATTTTTGACGTGCTCCGTGCGTAATTTGATGTTATTTTTAAAATTTCTTCTCCGTTTCATGTTATTGCTGGTCGCTTTTTGTTTGAGGATTAGCTATTTTTTCCATTGTTTATCACTTATGAAAGTTTAATATTTTTGCTATCGAATTGCTTTGCTATCAATTTTACACTATCGTGTAAAACAACTTCTCGAATTTCCTTTCATTGTTGTTTAACGGTGTGATGTTTTCGCCATTATCATGTTGCTTACACTTTGATTGCTTTATTCCTCTCAGAAGGATTCAAAAATTTTGTAAAATGGTTCACTTTCACGGACCGCTACCAGGACGGGGGACAGTGTACGTAAAAATGGCAGACGGTTCATTTCCCTTTTTGATGGTACCTTAAACACTTCGCGTAAGTGCTCTATTGCGCGAACACTGTTTGAGGATGAAGAAACATTAAACAAATATATCTCACCCAACCGGTGCGAAGGTGTAAATGTAAATTCTCGGTGAAAACGTTTTCTTATAGAAATAGAAGCAATCCTGAGGTAACAGCAGTGGGTGAAACATGATTTAACAACGTTTAGATTTGGATCGGGCCGTGTGGCCGTGTGAATCAAGAACCCAGTCGAAGAAAACAAAACCATAGGAGGACTAAAAAGTGGAAACCAAATCGGAGCTGGTTCGGCACTCACCTCTCATTCCAACGATGAAGATAAATGAGATAAACATACATAATTGCAAAAGGAAAATGCAAATTTTCTTCTGCCGCACTAGAACAGGCAAGAATAGACACGAGAAACAAAAAGTAAAGTAACCCTTTAACCACAGTTCATGGGATGGAACATCAGAGATAATAGAGAGTGAAAAAAGAGTATAGGACAAAGGATCAGAAAATAGACAACTCACACACACGCCCACACATGGAAACATTCATAACAATCTATGATATAAAATATAACACAAAAATGAAATTATGTAATTATGATTTTAATTTCACTGACAGTGGTGGCGTGTGTCGGAATGAACAGAAAAATTGAGAAGAAAACAAACACGGATTCGCTGCAGACACAAACGATGTACGTCGTCGTGGTTGTTTGTTGCTATGTGTGTGTGTGCGTGTATTGAGGAACGTAGAAACAATTCGATGCATGTGTACCCCCTCTGCATTCTGGTACTAATATAGTGCTGATCATCATGGGGAACTCTGAGCAGTGGACATGTGGCTAAAACATACAAGAAAACATAATAAGGGCGCGATAATGAGAAGTCACAAGAACCTCAGGTGAAGGTTTAGAACAACAACAACAAACCACAGTCCATAAGCAAAAGTACATCATCAAACAAAACAACACCATCTGCGGGGCTATATATAGTTAAATAACACCCCTTGAAACAAATAAATCCTCATTCTCCCAGTCGCTGCGTGGAAGAAACTATTGGGTGGTTTGTCGCCAAATCGAGAATATGCAAATTTACCTTTAATGTGTTTGCGTACGTTATCGCAATCACAACAACATGCGACCCCGTCAGGAGTAGTCCTTAAGCAAAACTTAAGTCAGGATACGAAAACAGAACACAACAATTACTCGCGATTGCTTTAGAAGCTATAGGAAAAAGATTAAAACTTCCTCACGATGCAAACAATGTTACGAAAAAGAAAACCAAGATAAGGAAGTAAAGATAAGCAAACATTTAAAAAGCCCAATTGTGCTGTTACACGAAGAGATGAACACGAGAGTGGAATAAAACATTAAACAAGTAATATACACGAAAACACACACACACACACTCTCAGTCTCTCCTGAAGCCATTGGTCGGAGACGAAATTATGAAGCGTAGTAGTCCGTGACGCACGAACCAACCGACCACTTAACACACTTTTCACCGACGAAAAGAAGACAAAAAAAAACACCGGAGAAGAAATGAAACGAAGAACATTAGGTAAAAAAACAATCCAGTATGTATGTATGCGTGCGTGGCTAGTGTAAAAGGATGCGCGTAAAGGTATGGTCTCGAATAAACCACTAGCACACCTATACATCACGTCCTCCTTTCTTTACCTACACACACATGCAACCAGCAGGCGTAGACGAACGAATGCTACAAAGATACACTACTCCTAATCATCGTCTCCTCTACACAACAGCCCCAACAGCAACTACTACTACTTCTCTACTTTGCAGTGGATGAGAGATGCGCGAAACCAATGTGAATGTGTGTGTCGAATAGTGGGTAAAAGTAAGGAAGTAGTAGAGTGAACGAAAAAAAGAAACAAGATGAAAACACGGAAGAGATTGTGAGCGTGGCTGCTAGAGCAGAAACAAGAAACAGTAAATAAAAAAGTAATTATAAATAATATGATAATATAATTGTGTAAACTAATGGCTGGAATTTATAAGAAACTAAATATATAATAAAATAATAGAAAAAATAATAAATAATTATCCTGTGTTCTTTACTATGGCTTGTGTTTTATCGTGTACTGGGGGTGGAAAATTTAGTAAATAATATGAAATGGAAGCACATACATTTGTTTCTCATTTTTTAAGTCGAAATATCGTGCTGGCTAGCACTTGTGACATTTCAAATAAAAGATTTATAATTTATAACCGAATGTAAACAGATTGATTTACAAGGTGTTAAATTTCTTTCGTTCGGAATATTTACATTAATCATATTGTTAAATAAACAAATAATTTTTTTGTAATGCTAAAAAATTCGAAAGCAAAATTTAATCGCAAATACAGCTTTTTCCGTTACTTTAAATTGTTAAATATTCGTCAACAACGCTTGCTACGAAATTTTTAATTTCATTTAAATTTTAAAGATAAGTTAAAAAAATATATTAAATGATTAGCACGAAGCGATACTAATAATAAAGATAGAGATAGATTGCATATTCATGCATAACAGCAAAAATTTAAAATCGAAACTATGTTGTATTTTTTTATATTTATTTGCCTATTTATCTTGTAGGCATTTAATGAACAGAATTCTGTTTTGAAGGAAAAAAATAATTAAATTATCTATTGGAGACAGTGTACCAATAAATTTGCCATGATATTGATGAAACAAACATCAACATTATTGTCCGATGGCGCTTTGTACGGAGCGCCTTAAATCTCGAATGACCGCTGCCTGATCATCCGCCCGAATGATAGCCGTCCCAGCAACGATCATGTTAGCACCAGCCTTGGCACACTGGTCGATCGTACCAAGTCCGACACCTCCGTCCACCTCAATGTCCAGCGAAGGATAATGCTCCCGTAGCCACTGCACCTTCGCCATCATGTCAGCCATAAACTTCTGTCCTCCGAAACCGGGTTCCACCGTCATCACTAGCACCATGTCCGCAATAGCAATGTATTTCTCGACTGCGTCCACCGGCGTGCCCGGCTTGATCGCCAAACCGACCTTCATACCGGCTTCACGTACCTTCCTGCACACCATCGGAACCGCATCGATGACCGGTTCGATGTGAAACGTGTACTGCTGAACACCGGCATCCGCCATCGGTTCAATCCATTGTGCCGGATTCTGCACCATCATGTGTGTTTCGAAAAATGCATCCTAGAAACGAAACCACGGAATAAGAAGCCAATCGCGTACAAACTCTGTTCCAGGCAGCTATCTTACCTTGATTTTGTTTCGCAAACACTTCACCACAGGATGACCGAATGTAAGGTTCGGTACGAAGGTACCGTCCATCACGTCCAAATGCAAATAGTCGGCACCATTGTCGAGCAGTTTTTGAGATTCTTCGTGCAACTGAGAAAGATCGGCATTTAGAATCGATGGTCCTATGCGTGCGCCAAGGGAAGACATTTTGTGAAAGTATGCTTTCCTTTCGAACTGTGTGCTAGTCCGCGTGCTGATCGTGGTTGTGACTTAAAGCGACCCCATGTTATCGTTGCGGCAAGGTCAAACAGCACGTTGTAACGTACGAAGTAATAGAAGAGTATTGGTTTCCTGTAAACTTGTACTTATACGGAAAGCATCCACAAAAATGAATGGAAAAGTATCTGCAAAGTACAGAACCATTCGATTTAAAACTATAGCAAAAACATATGACAATTGTCTTATCACAAGAAAATCTTGTTTAGTTAAAATATAAAAAACATATTGAGATATTTTAAATTGACTACAACCCTGTCTCTTGGTGTCAGGCAAGTCCAGCAAAAACTGGAAGAGCAGGACAGCTATACATTCCTCGCTATGACGATACGTCAAACGTCATCTAGTATTGTAAACGAATTTGGTCTTGCCTTGCGCTTTCAATCTATAACCACGTAATTTTCTCATATTTTTCGCATACAATGAAGAAAATACTCGTTTTTGTAGTACTTTGCTTTCTAATAAACAATCTCACACTAGCGAAAAAGTTCAAAGACGGTGAGAAACCATCATGGGCCAAGAAAGATATACGCGACTTCAACGACGCCGACATGGAACGCTTGTTGGAACAGTGGGAGGTTTGTTGCCGGTTGTGAATAACGAACATGTTGTTAGCGTGTGTTACATGTTTTTTTTTATTTCAAACTCGGCAGGAAGATGACGAACCTCTGGAAGCTGATGAACTGCCGGAGCATTTGAGACCACCACCATCGATCGATATGGGCAGCGTCGATACTTCCGATCCGGAGAACATTCTCAAGCTATCGAAGAAAGGCCGCACCCTGATGTCTTTCGTGTCGGTCAATGGAAATCCGACGCGTGATGAGACGGAAGAGATTACAAAACTCTGGCAAACGAGCCTGTGGAATAATCACATACAGGCCGAGCGTTACCTGATCGATGATAATCGAGCGATCTTTATGTTCAAGGATGGTGCCCAGGCATGGGAGGCAAAAGACTTCCTGGTGGAGCAGGAACGATGCCTGCACGTTTCGATCGAGAACAAAGAGTACAAAGGCAAGCACAATAGGGATGAGTTGTGAGGCATGACTGTTTCAGAATAAGATTGAACTAAATACACAGAACTCTGGAAAATACTCCCGATTGATTTTGGTTGCTCAAAAAGACTGATAATAAACGATACATTCGCTGCTCGGTTAACAAACAATTTATTTGATCAGTTTCACGGTAAAGCAAGGCAATCGTGATCCATAAAATTGATTTAACATTTTTGAAACCCCCATTTTTTGTTCCTAACTAAAGAGAATATTTGAAAACTACAATTTCCATTCTGTAGCCATCGTAAATAAAAACAAATATCAGTTGACAGCTTGCTGTCAGATGAAGTTGCCATGAAATGACGTGGAATGACCGAAAACAAAACAATGTACGGTTGTGTGCTCCACGATCGGTAAGTTTGTTTACAAAAATGCGTCAGCTGATTGGCCGAAGCGGTTATCAACAAATGTTCGGCTATCGTTCGGTACTTGATCGGGAAATGCGCAGTCGCGCTGGATTTGACAGCGGTGTGCTGTCATTGTGCAGCAAAGAAAATAATTTGGGAAAACAACACAGAACTACGCGGAACGTGGACGAGTGCGCGTACACTCGGTAATCGTGAAAGTTATATTGTTGTAAAACCGGACGCTAGCGGAGTGATTTTTTTTTTATCTTCGACCCCTTAGTGTGACAAAACTACGTGCGATAAGGGAAGACGTGGAGGTGAAGTGGGTGTCAGTATCCCCCCATCTCGCACACTGGCGAAAACTAGCCAGTCGGACACAAAGGAAAAAACAACACCATCGGTGGTAAAAGGTGTAGCCACACCACTTCTCGCGGCAGGCGAGAGTCAATTTTCACCATTCGTAAACCACGGTGGCTGGCAAGAGCGCAAAAGGCAATGATGTCATCGCAGCGTGCTGTGGTCTGAGCTGAAATCATCCACCCAGTGTGTCAAACCAGTGTGAGCGAGCAGTAAGTGCTAGAGGTATGAAAAACGGTGACAAACACTTGTTTGTGTGTTCAGCCAGTCGATTCTTTCCGGGAGGTATTGCAGTTACAGGACGGCAACGTACCAAGCAGTTCGCTAGATGGTGATAACAGTGTTGAAAAACTTGAAATAAGAACCCATTCGATTATGAACCAGTGGCAGTAGTAGTAGTAGAAGCATCGCTAATGGTTGCAGTATGTCTCTGTGTATGCGGTCACATTTTTATGGTCGCGCCTCCCGATGCGTAAAATACATCACGTAAAAGCTGAAATGCGTATAGTGTAGAAGAAGAGTAGAAACTCAAAAATAGAAAACACCAAAAAACAATCTCCGATAAACATCGTGTGCGTGTGTGTGTGCGTGTGTGTTAGAGCGCGAAGTGATTACAGTCAGCGGTGCACGGTAACCAAAGGAGAGGAAAATGGTGTTCGAAAGCATCGTCGCCGACGTACTGAACCGATTCGTCGGTGAATACGTCGAGAACTTGGACAAGAAGCAGCTAAAAATCGGCATCTGGGGAGGTGAGTAGTCGTCGAAGGTGGGATGGTGAAACTGCCTTCAAAGGAAATACATGCTGCATGTCGAATGACATTGACACTTTTTCAAACAGATTGCTTAGGTGCTGCAGTGCAATGCAGCCTACTTAGTATAGCTCTGCTCTACCTCGTCTTTGCGAAGAAATCGGCATTTGTTGTTAAGATATGATGACGCGATTAGCATGCTGCTGATGCTGTTTTTTTTCTTTACCATCTGGGGTTGCACCAAAAGTAGTGAAGTGTTTTCAGGCAAAGGCACAAGAGTAACAAAGTCATATGGAAAAATCGATACTGGCCAGCTCGGTTGTATTCAAATATCAAGCTGCCGAACCTGTACGGCTTCGGCGTAAACGAAAGTGATAGTTTTTTTTTCTTCTTCGAGGTCATTGGGATGAATCCGTATACGACTTTAAACGGTGGAATAGTATATATTCCATACGAGGTCAAAATTTGTCAGAGACAATGACGGAGTACATTTACGTTGGCGATTGAACCATCTAATTTTACTATGCTCCACGTGAGCAAAACGTTTTTTTAAAAGAGTATTGGATATGTTTGACTTAGTAGAAACTTCAAGAACAATGTTTTTATAAATTATGGCTTTAATAGATTTTAAACCAAATACTGTAAGGAAAAGGCTAGAATTACTATAATATGAAGAAGTTAGAAAAATACAACGAAATAATAAAACAAAAAAAGTTTGCCTAGGCGTGTTGAAAATTAAATCAACATGGGAATGCTTGCGTCTAATTTGTATCAGTATAATAAGAAAATACTTTCAATGAGAAACTCATCAATAATTTTTTATGTAATTTTTAACAGTTTTTCTAAACGTAACATAGTTTTCATCAGTATTACCTGAAAATATATCCATTTTGCAAGTGCTTAAGTGCAAAAACCGATTTTTTTTTAGAAATTTCATGTCGTTCCCTCCTGCTTATTTGGCCTTACCATGGGTATAATCGGTTATATTTTAGGTATGTTGATTTAAACATCGCCTTTATCTCGCATCCAATAGTAGGCTGCTTTTGGAATGCACAATCCTGCTGTTTAATTTTCTTTAGTTCTCTCTCTATCATGTCATGGAGAATATAGTGACAATGTGTTGTGGCTTTTTTGTTCGGAAAAGGATTTAGCTGCTCGGAACAAACTTTTCATGGCACCGGGGAGTGGTATTTCTTCGTTTGAAGTCGAAGACGATAAGGCAATCTTGCCACTTGGATGAAGGCGATAGTCGATACTCGTTAATTAACTTCACTCCATTTGAAGTGTAGCAGGCAACGCGGCGTGTGATTAACATTGTCTAAGTAGGCATTTTCTCCGACGGCAGGTTAGGACAAACAAACAGTTTTGTAACAAACAGTAACAAACAAACAGTAACAAACAAACAGTATCAAAGTGCTCCATACCGTGGTTTGTTTTATTGACGTCTTAGATAAGGAAATTTCATTAATGTTATTTTTCTTTGTGTTGAGAATTTGAGTTTTATCTTCGTAAAGCATATGTTGTCTGGCTGTTAATAAAACAGGTTCTTTCTAAGTCATTCTCTGGCGCCAAAAATATGACGTCTGTTGATAAAGAATTCCATCACATTAAATCACGACACACGCACACATACAGCGTGGAGACAGTATGACGAGTAATAAAAGGTCGTCGGTTGTGATTCAATAATATATAAATAGATTAACCATCGAGCCGTAATCCACACTGAACGGAGTTGCTTAATATTTACATTATAAAGTTTAAATGGCTAATGATACCTTCAGCATGGGGCGTGGAACGAGATGGAGCGTTAACGAAATTCATGTTACTGCATACTTTTTTTTAAATACCATGCTTCTACATCCACTCATGGTGCTCTGTTTCTTCATGTTTCGCTTGTAGGTGATGTCGTGCTCAATAATCTCATTCTGAAGCAAAGTGCTCTTAAAGAGCTGGATCTGCCGGTGACGACGCTGTATGGGCATCTCGGTAAGTTGGTGTTGAAAATTCCGTGGAAAAATCTGTACAGCGCACCGGTCGAAGCGATCGTAGATAAGCTGTACGTGTTGGCCGTGCCCAACACCGACGTTCGGTACAACGATGAAAAGGAGCAGCGGAATGCGTTCGAAGCGAAAAAGGCCGAGCTGGCACGGATCGAGCAGGCGAAGAAAAACGAAGAAACCAAGGACCAGACGGGTCCGGTGGCGGACAAATCGTTTGCGGAAAAGCTCACCACCCAGATCGTGAACAATGTGCAGATTAAAATATCCGACATACATATCCGGTACGAGGATACAACGACCACCGGCCATCCGTTCGCGTTTGGCGTGACACTCAGCAATCTCAGCGTGCACACGACGGACGAGAACTGGGTGCAGACGCTGGTGTCGGAGTCGGTGACGAAAATCTACAAGATGGCCCAGTTAGAAATGCTGTCCGTGTACATGAACTGCAACACACAGCTGTTCCAGTACTCCGACCCGTCCCAGTATCGGGCGCTGTTCGAGGAATCGATTGCCTCCAAAACACGCCAACCGATCGATTATCATTACATCTTCGGCCCGATCAGCTCGGGTGCCTGCCTCGAGATGACACCGAACCCGGAACTGGGCGAAACACCATTTTCATCGCCGAAAATTAAGCTGAAACTGTGCATGGAAACGCTGGCGATCGGTATAACGCGTGTACAGTTTCAGAACACCATGCAGTTGGTGGAAGCGTTCGGGCGTATGATGCGTGCTATGCCGTACCGGAAGTACCGTCCGTATGGATTTGGCTACAAGGGTAACTACAAAGAGTGGTGGCACTTTGCGTACATCTGTGTGCTGGAGACGGAGGTACGACGGCGCCGCCGTAACTGGTCGTGGGAAAATATGATGCGACACCGGCAGAACCTCCGTCGATACGAGGAGGCTTACCGGCAGCAGCTGACGGCGAAGAAAGTTACGCCCGAGATTCTGAGCCGTAGCGAGGAGTACGAGAAGATACTCGATCTACACAACATTGTCGTCATCCGCCAGAAGGTTGCACTGGAGGTGGAGAAGGAAGGTAAACGGCAGGCGGAAGAACAGAAGGCGGCCGGATGGTTTAGCTCCTGGTGGGGCGGAGGAGCTAAAAAGGCGGAAGATTCGGCTGGCGGCGATATTAGTAAGTATAACCCGTGTGATTGTTAGTGATGTAAAGGTTAATAATTCGCCAACAATCTTACTCGCTGCGTATAGAGAAACAGTTCGAGGCAGCGATGACACCAGCCGAAAAGGCGAAACTATTCCAAGCCATAGGATATCAGGAGAACGATGCACCAACGGAGCTGCCGGAGCACTACATCGCACAGATCCTGCAATTCGAGCTAAACTCGCTGGAAGTTTCAATCAAATCCGAACTATCGGACAAGGAAACCGTCCTCAATCGAGTCATGCTGCTTGAGCTGAAGAACGTGATCTGTGGTGTGGAACAGCGTCCGTCAGCAGCTGCCATGAAGTATGTGAACGATCTTTGAGCCGAATGCGCATGAGTCCCTAATTTTGTTGTTTTCTTTCTCTATCCATCCGTTCTCAATCAAGAGCGTCTTTGGGAATGCAGGAGCTCACCATTTCCGGACTGCGACAGGGTGAGATGTTACCTATCATGGTAAAATCACAGCTCGAAGGTTCCAAAACGTTGCTCGACGTGTCATTTGAAACGAACCCGGAGGATAAGCTCTGCGATCAGCGGGTTGTAGTAACCTCCCGGCCATTGCAAATCGTTTATGATGCAGAAACGATCATTCAGCTCACAAAGGTGTTTCAAACTCCACGAACTGCTACAATTTCGCAGTAAGTATTGCCGATCAGTAGATCAGATTTTTGTAAACCTCATTGTTGGCTGGGACTTTACTAATCCGCGGAATTGCTAGACAGAGCAGTTTAAAGATTTTTGTTGTGTTTACAAATGGTTACGATTTTTTAAAACGATTTTTATCTATCTATTCATAAAAGAATGCTAGAATATATTTAACAAAACTCATTAAACATTACATACATTTTTAAATGATCTTTCTTAAAAACCAAATCTTATGGCGAAGCGTAGAATTGAAATTGTTCATTTCAAAATTGCTGTCCCATTATTTCTACCCCACAGACTAACGGATGCGGCAGCAGAAAAACTAGTAAACATAAAAGAGCGTTCTGCGACCGGTTTGCAGTACGCGATAGCAAAACACCCTCGACTGGAGCTGAATGTTGACATCATGCCGAGCTACATCATTATACCACACGGAGGTTTATTCTCCAGCCGTGAATCGGTACTCGTACTCAGCCTGGGTAAGCTGTTGGTGCAAACCGAACCCCGTCCAATAAACCAGCGAGACGTGCACACGATGCATGGTGAAGGCATCGGGCAGGAGGAAATCCTATCGGAAATCATTCGTCAAAGTTACGACAAGTTTGTGCTGGAAGTGCGAGATGTGCAAGCGATCGTCGCCACCTTCGACGAGGATTGGCAGGGATCGCTCCGACTTAATACCGTCACCGAGATGCATCTACTGGAACCGACATCGTTTCGCATATCGGCACACCTTTGCGTGATTGATGATGATCCGAGGTTGCCGAAGTGTAAAATATTCGGTGTGCTGCCCTCGGTAAACGTGTGTGTGACGGAGCAGCGTGTACTGGAAGTACTTTCGATTGTCGGTAGCATCCCACTGCCGGAGAGCGACGAGCAACTGCAGCCGAGACCGATTGCGAAGGATACGAACGTGTTCAGCTCCAGCTTGTCCCTGTTGAAGTACCTGGACGAAAAACAGGTGAAGCTGCCGAAGATTCATCGTCCACCGGAAGCGCTTAATCCAGCGGACACGGTCGATGGTGATGTGGTACAGTTTACCGATATGGAAATAAAATTTGAATTGCACGGTAAGTGAAATTAGATAGTATAAATTTAAGGCTGAAATCAATCAATCAAAGCAATTAAGCGTGATTTATTTTGCTCAGAATGTTCTCTAACCATCTTCAAAATGACCGGAGGGGGAACTGGTAGCAGCTCGTCGGACGTGTTCGCAACACCGACGGAAGAATTTTCTCAGTCACCAGTCGAGCAGGACTTTCCGGTGGAGCAGAAGAGTGTGGCTTTCAACATGCCCTATGCTTCTGTCGGTACGAATCAACGTAAAATAATCGCGTTCAAGGTGAAGCATCTAGAAATGACCATGGTTCAGCGAACCTACGATCTGAAGGTAGCGCTTAAGCTTGGCGCGATTACGCTGGACCAGTTCCGCTGGCGTAACGAACAGGAACGGATGCTAAACGTTATTCAAACACCTAAATATGACAATAATGACGATTATTTGTTCACGGTGAACTATAGCAATGTAAGTATGGAATGGAGTGTTAAGTGTATGAACATTTGCACTATACTTCCTTTTTTTTGTCCCCTGTGTAGTGCAAGAAAAATAGTCCCGAGTTTGCCACGAAGTACGAATCGGTGGAGCAGGAAGTGGCAATCAATTTCTCCACGCTGCTGTTGCTGCTGCACGAAGATGCACTGAACGAGCTGATTCAGCTGGCCAACGACTTTCAGGTGAGGATGGAAGCGGTTGCTAAGAAAAAGCGTGAATCGGAGTGCAGCAGCCTGCAGCAGAAGGATCATTTCGCTACCATACACGAGGAAGAAAGCACAGCGACCGCGTTACTCAACGCGGCACGTGAACGATTACCGACGATTATGGAAGATGATGGTATTGTAGCGAACAGTACCAGCAAAGGTAAGGGCGTGAACGTAGAAAAGTGAATTGTATTTCTTTAACTAAGAATTTGCAACATTTGTATTGAGTGAACTTGAAGATCTGAGAACATTATCATCAATCTAACATACAAGATAAAGTAGCTTAAGAAGCTTATTGATTTTGAAATTTTTATTTAAATTATATTTTGTGTTTACAAGATAACTAGTTTTTATCAATTGGTGGATTATTTTTCAAAAGCTCAATAGGAAAATTTTATTTGTTCCAAAATAAGTAATAGATGAAACAATTGTAATTGATACATCATTGGTTCAGTAGATAGACATGTTGTAAAATTGAAATTTATCAAAGCATGAAGCAATTATTGTTTTAGATCACTATCCTGATCATATCAGAACATATTTCATTTTCAATTTAACCTAAACTTCTCACATCCCATCCGTTTTGTACCTGCATTTCCTAAAATAATCATAAACGTTTGCATTGTAGTCTCGTAGCTAGTGTTATTTTATATGTTTTGTTTTCTTTTCCTTTTCTATGTTTGCCACTGTTTTGGGTTTCTATTGATGTGATATATCATATGGATGCAAAACGCATACAATCCTGCCAACGGTATTTGTCCTCGACGTTCGACGCATGCATGCCTGCCTGTGTATGTGCGTGTGTTTGTGTGAAACATATGCCGGTGTGATAAAAACCTACGCCGTTCTTAAACATGACTGGACACAACACACACACCTAACTGATCTTGTTACGTGTACAAACTATTCCTACATTAAATGATGATGTTATTCTGGCAATTACGGATGGATCCATCTGATAGCAGTTTCTCGTAAACGTCAATCAATTGTAGATAGTATCAAGATCCGGGTCGTGGCGAAGCTGGAGGATGTTACAGTTGAGTTGCAAAACGATAAGCGATCGTTAGCAGTTCTCGAAGTGAGTAATAATCAGGTTAAACATGATTAAAATCAAAGTTAATATTACAATTTTGTTGTTGTTTTAAGGTAAAAAATCTCACCAGCAGCGTGATTATGAAAACGTCCTACACGGAGATAAAATTACGTCTTGAAGATATCGTTCTAACGGACACTAACCCTGCGACCATACATAGCAAGATTCTGTCCATTATTGGTGACGATGCTCTGCAGGTGCAGGTGATTTTGTTCGATCTGGACGCTACCTCCGATTACAACTCCGATAACATGCGCATAGAGGTGGTGATGGGTTGCGCAAGAATTGTGTTCCTCAATTGGTTCGTCACGTCCGTGCTCGCCTTCCTGGATAACTTCCAGGCAGCACAACAGCGCATCAAAGACGCCAGTGCTGCGGCGGCCGAAGCCGCAAAGAACAACGTCGTTGAAGCGTACACGCAGGCAACACGCATGAAGTTAAACATCAAGGTGAAGGCACCCATCATCATCATACCTGTCGATTCGAGAAGTCTAAAGGCAGTTGCAATGGATTTCGGTCATCTAAGCATAACGAACAACTTCCGCGACATTACGACGGACAATCAGCACGGTCCGGCAGTCATCGATGAGATGAAGATCGAGTTGAAGGACATGAAGCTGGCAAAGGTTGAGGTTTCGCACACGGAGTCTAGTTCGGAATCGTTTTCACGGTATGGCTCCGAGGACGTGAGCTATGGGCTCGTGCCCGACCAGGGTGCTGTGCTTAGCCCAACCAGTTTCACGTTGATCATGAAGCGAAATCTTTCATCTGGATGGTACCGTGATCATCCCGACATGGACATTTCGGGACGTTTGAAAGCGGTTGAGGTGCGTAATGGCATTTTGGTTTTTGACCAATAGGTTAAATGGAACAATAAATCCTATATCTTCTTACCAACAGCTAAACTTCATAGCCACCGATTACAGCGTCATCATGCAGATCTTGTCAAAGAACATGACAGAGGGCCAGGAAGAGTTTAAAAAACCGGTCAAAATTGAAAAATCACCCACAAGCCCTCAAGGTACGTAATAGGTTTTAGATATGTCTTTAATAATGAGTTTTAATTTTTTGAACTCGTACAATGTGCTACCTGAAATGCCTGTCAATAGTTAGTGGTGTCCCAATAGTTGAAAACAAAATAAACTTGTCTTCTTTTATGGTGCAAATTTGGCATCAGTATTCCAATTGCTTACACATTAATCATGAAACATAAACACGGTACTTCTTTCGACAACATTAATTATTTCCTTTTCTTCATATATTAATTACTAATTCGTTCAAATTGTTTCATGAATTGTTCATTTTGTTTAAATTGTGAATTCGTATGGCCATTTTCATCAGTGGATAATTCAATTTGGTTGTTTTTTGTTATTCTTTTTGATTTGAAAGAATCTGATTGCTTTTCGGATTGTTGAATAAAACATTCTCATAGATTTATTATATTATTAGCTTGATTAACTCATGTAAGAAGCAACGGCTATGAAAGCTTTTCTAATTTTAATGTTGTAAAGCCGTGCAACATACCATTTATGTTTCAGTTTTCATATTTCATTGTAATATTTTAAGTTTTTTTTATAATTCTTAATGTATGTTCGCTAATTATGTGTCATATTATTGTATTTTATTTTTTTACATTTTGTATTATCTTTCCTATGTCATCATTGTATCTGTTGCTTACGCTTGGTACGGAAATGCGCAATGATCCCTGCTATTAACGTGCTGCATATTGCATCTATATACTTTTTGATTATCGCTGTCGTGTGTATGTACGTGTGTGAAAATATCCATCAATTTTAAACGTGACCTGTCATCATTCCCAAAACTATGCAAGTAGTGTGCTACGGTAATGCTGCAACTACGACTGCCGAAATAAATCTCTCGCCCGACGGTAAGCTATGTAAATATTCGTATAAATGCACTATGATAATAATGTTATTAATTTTGAAATTGGCATACTCCAGAAACGTTTACCATTACGTAGTTAATTGCAAAATATGTGTGTTGCTTCGAACATTCAAAATTCAATTCTGATTATTTCTTAACCTAGAGCTAAATTCATAGCACACAATCAATTGAACTGGTTTTACTATTTTTAGCGAAATCCAACTGGTCGACGGTGGCTAAAAAGGCGGCAGCCAAACCATTCGGTGTAGACGTGGCGCAACTGAAGTCGACAGAAAATAAAACATCAGGAAAGGCAGTGGAATCTGCCAAAGTTGACATTTTCCTGAAATTCAGCTTCCAGATTGATAGCATCCATATTAAGCTGTTTACGGGTAAATAAATTGCGCCCATGTTTCCAAAGACCTCCTCCTTACGGTACGACGATTAATATCTTTTCATTTCAGCACCTGGCGAAGGATTGGCGGGATTCGAGGTGTTTTATCTATCCCTGCAGGGTAGGAAGCTAACAGATGGTAGCTTAAACACCGCAATAGTGCTGTGCGACATACGACTCGACGATATTCGCCCGAACCGGGAAAACATGTTAACCAGGTTGATGGAACGTCGCTCGAACGATCCGTCTATGGACGTTTCCAGTGTAAAGGAAAGCGAAGACGAACCACAGTCGATAGCGAGCCCGTTGCAATCGATGATAAATATCACCTTTAACATGAAGGATAGCGACATGTTTGCCGACGTGAAGGTGTCCAGTTTCAATCTGATCCTTTCGGTAGATTTTCTGCTAAAGCTACAGCAATTCCTACAACCGGAAGAGTTGGTGGAGCAGAAAGCACTGCATGCCGTTGAGGTAGAACAAACGGAGCGTTTACGACGCGCTAGTACGTCCGCGGCAGCTACCTCTGCCAGCCAGCCGCAGGAATCTGGCCAGATAACCGTCATACTGAAGATCGAACAGCCGGACATAATTTTAGTCGAAAAAATGGATGACATCGATTGCTACGCACTGATTCTGAACAACGAGGTCGCTCTGAACGTTCGGCTTATCGGGGACCGCCAGATTATCAAGGGTGAGCTGAAGGATCTTTGTCTTTACTACGCCGAGTTTAATCCGATGCGACGAAATTCAACCAAACACTACGTCGTGAGGCCGTGCTCGATCAGCCTAAATGGATCAACTCCGGAAGGGCTCGGTTTGCATCTAAGCATACAGTCCACTGACATTGAGCTCTCCGTTTCGCCAGCGGTAATAGAGTTGATGAACAATGCTCTGCAAACGCTAACTGCGAAAGAGCAGTCGAAGTTAAGCGAAGCGGCCTCGGCCTCTGACTATGAGGAGCTATGGCACGTGAAAGAGTTCGATCCCGATCAGTACTGGTTTATCCAGCCGGATATGGCGGAAGATGCGTTAAGCTTAGAATCGATGCCTGCCATTGAAATAAAGGAAGAAAAGTGTATGATCCAAATACCGTGCATCTCGTTGATCGTCGAAACCGGGCTCGGAACAAACACCATTCCGATGCTGTACATTAAGACTACGCTGGAAGGTACGGTCGCCAACTGGAGCTCCGAAATGAAGATCAGCAGCTCGCTACAGCTCAGCATGTCATACTACAACCAAGCACTTGCCCTCTGGGAGTACGTAATTGAGCCGAACGTGATCGAGCAACCGAACGGGCTGTGTACGAACAATCCCTGGGAACTGACGTTTGATATGGTGGTCGATCATCACGAGGATCGTTCGCGTGAGCCAACAACACGCATGCATATTGCCTCGCGGGACAGTCTGGAGATGACAGTTACCAAAACGTGCCTGGATGTGGTGCAAAATCTCGGTAAAGCATTTTCTGAAGCCATCAAGCGGGAGGGAATTATCAAATCGGAAATTCAGGCCCCGTACGTGGTGCGCAACGATACCGGGCAGGATGTGAAGGTAAACTTGGCCGGTAGTGATTTCAACATGCATCGGGCACATCTAAGCTCATCGCATCTGGATGAGTTGATAGCGTTCGAACAGTCCTCCGACGAGCGGGAGGAACAGTCGGTGAGTAGCTGCATCATTATGCCCAACGGACGGTTGCAGCTCCAACCCAAGCAACACGACTCCGAACGGACTAAGATCTTGACCGTCCTTGATGATAAAGACACCAGCAAGCGTATGTTCGTGAAGGTGATCGTCGGTGATACGGACAAGGAGTTGACGCTACCGGTGTATAAATCCGACAAACGATACTTCCCGCTGTTCCGCAGCACGGGCCAGGAAGCGTGGGGCATTATATCGGAGGTCAAGATCGAGCACGGTTGTACGGTGCTGGTGCTCCGGAGCATCGTGCAGGTGTACAACCACTTTACTGTGCCGATCGATGTGTACCAGTTCATCGATCACGAAAAGTATCTCATCGGTGAGGTGCGCGCAGGTGGTTACCTCAACGTGCCGCTGTACTATCTGTACAACGACTCGAAGGAGCTACACTTCTCGATGAAGGGTTACCATTCATCCGCGCAGGGCATCAGCTGGAAGGAATCGCCCAACAGCTTCGAGCTCATGAAGGCACTGCAGTGCGATCCGATCAAAACCTTCGAACCGTTCTACATTAATGTGAGTATTTGCCAATATACACAGACGGGTTTAAATGGGTTGAAATAAAACTACGGCTCATTTGAATCGTTATAGGCTGTTCGACAGCGACAAGATGTGTTCTACATGATATCCTCCAATCACACGATGCTGAGCGCGTGCTATGAAATTCACCTCCGTCCACCGTTCATGCTGCGAAATGCGCTTCCCATCGGACTCACCATTTCCGTTGCTGGATGCTCCGTGCGGCGCGAGTTGGACACTGGACTTGTAACGAGTAACGAGAGTCTGTCCAACGCATCCACGGTTGCCGGAGAAGACTATCTCGATTATGGGGAGAAATTGCTTCGCCCGGGAGAGTTGCTACATTTACCTACGGTGAAAACATCCGCCCGGTCCACGACAGAGACCTCATACATCGTGGCTAGGGTAAGTGTATTATTAGCCTGTAGTGAAATGAATAAGTTAAGCAATTTTTCATCCTTTGCTTGAATTTGAATTAAATGTTTTCTTTTCGTTGTGTTAGGGTGTTAATATTGATATTAACAACTCATTAACTAGTTTTATCTCAATGTAAAAGTTGTTTTTTAAATCGATTACTCATTTGAACTTTTATTTTTTTTATTTTTGATCGGGAAGGACCCGAAGAAATTATAAATTTCATCATACTAACGTCTCAACGTGAATGAGGATATCATTTGTTTTTCATTTTATTGCGCCATAATTGATGAAATCTCATCATAACCTATCTTTTTTTTAAAGTTGATTGGCTACCTTGATAAGGATTGGTCATGCACAACCGATATACCCGCACAACCACCAGAGTTCGGCGTATGGACCTTCAATGCGTACGATTCTGTCGAGGTGATGTCGCTACAACTCGGCGTCAAGTAAGATTTGAACTAGATGTTTTTTTTTCGCAGGATCTGCTAACATAATTTTCTGTGTTATGCTCATAGATACGAGAATCGTTCTGATGGTCTAACGCTGATTGTGTACTGCCCATTTTGGATGTTAAATAAAACCGGATTGATGCTGAGCTATCGGGTAAGTGTGTCTTGTGGGTAGGGTATACGCTCCAGCTTTAAATATATTTAATAGTATTATTTTATTGTTTCAAATGCACCGAATATCTCCGTCAGTTTCGCATTTGCTAGGGTACGTTGTTGTAAGAGCTGTGACATTTTTTTCGTTTTTTTCAAATCTAAGGTTTATATACGATTTTAAACGCACAATGTTGCACAAGTTTTTGCCAAATTTACTTGCTCTCTCTCTCTTCAGTTGATCAATCATGTTAGTGTAAAATTTAGTATATCTTTTCAAATCGTTACATATTTCATCCACCTTGTGTCTTGTTCAAGTGCAAGCCGCTAGGTTACGTTTTAACTCAAATCGTTTCTCTTTTTTCTCTATTTCTTTTTTTCTTTACCTTTCAAATACTGTCTTCCCACTATTTTAATGGTTTAATGTCTAAAACAATTGTGACATTCGTTACAATTCCGTTCTCGTAAACATTTTACATGGTAAATGGTAAACGTTTTCATGTTCGTTTCTGTTTCGTTTCATCTCTCAACTCCACTGTTACTTGTCCGTTTCGTTGAATTCCGTTTCCATGTGCGTGCCCGTATACGTTTGATCCTTTTACCTCTCTTTGTGTTACGTGTCCACGAACCTCTGTGTGCTTGGTGATGTTTCGAAACATTCGAAATCTTGGCGAATCCTTCGCGAAACTGTCGCCCAATGTAATGCTTTCGGAAACATGGTGAAATCTATGTATGGGTGAAACAATACATCGTTCGCATATGTCTGTCTACGCATCGGTACAGAAATCCAGCAAAACCGAGAAGAAAGAATTAGCCGGTAAAACCACTTACAAGGTATCTCTTTCCGCTTTACATCATTATTGAATTCCGTTTTTTTTGTGATCCTCCTTCTACTACTGTTTTATTCGGTACAGGAGAGCTTTACGCTTACCGATATGCTCATGTTTGTTTCATGTTACTGTTCATTTACTGGTGTTTTAACATTCAATCGGTCACAGACGGAAAGCTTCCTGCTGCTTGGCGTGAATATTTTAACATTACCATCCTCTATTTTTATAAATAACACACTCAGATACTCCTAAAACGAAAAACACTTTATGGTGTGATAGTGGTAAACAAACGAATGTAAAACAAAACGATTAGAATAGTAAGTAAGTAAAAAGACAAATAAGATCATTGTAAAATTGCAGTAAAATAGGGAAGCTTTTCGTTTTCGTTGACCTATGCCTTCTCTTTCTCTCTATATTGTTAGGCCGTTCTCATTCTAAGAATAACAATTTGGTCTTTGATTTTGATCAAATTTACCCCATGGATTGGCATACTCTTACCAAGATCATCATTCCAACACAAGATTCTACATGGATTATTTAGAACTGAGAACGGCAGAGACCATGGTCTGATCACAATTTTTATTTATTAACGTTTCCAATAGTGTTCTCTTCTTTATATACATGTTTCGCTTAGCTTAAGCTGTAAGCATTCTAGTTAAAGTTTGTTTAAGATAAAATTTCCGCTTTTCTTCCTCAACAATCGCTTGGTGATCAGATATTGTTTTGAATGAGCTTCTCTACTTAGCTTCTCTGTTAATAGCGTTTTACTTCAATTGTTACATTTAAATTAATTAATCGAAATAACGTAGTATTTATAGAGAAAAAATAGTATTAATCTCTTTTATTTTATATGCATTAATTTATGCAATTTCCTGTATATTATTTAAACAATACTATTTTAACCACTTACGATTGCTTGCAGCTTCCCTCGAAGTGTATGTGTCCGATGCTTTGGAAATTATTAAGCAATTGTGTATCCAACAATAACGTAGGTTTAATTATTTATTTCTCAATCCTCTAGAAAGCACTCAAACATTGTAAAACGATCATGTATACATCATGAAGTAAATTATAAGTAACATTTAACGTTGAAATGGTGCATAGCTAACGTTAGCATTCGAATGCAAAGGAGCAATATCCTTTGGATAATTGGTAGATATAAGATACAAAATGATATGGTGCAAACTGTGTTGGTGATGGTTAACATGTGTACTCAACAAATTATTTCTCCAAGCAATCGTCTTCCTTTTGTTGCTGTGCAATTGAAATTATGAAAAAGCAAGGCGGGATCGAAAATTAGTACGTTTGGACTTTATCGTTTTTCCATGCCCTGAAAATGTGGACGGTTGCTTTTGTGTTACACACGATCACACGATATCTGAATGCATCATCGAATGCATGCATCGCTCAAGCACTCTGGTGTTTAACTTGATTGTTTCTCGTTTTCAATGTTGTTTATGTCGATGTTTTGTTGCTGTGGATGTGGTTGTTGTTGTTGTTATTGTTTTCACCCAATTCCAAGCGGTATGCTAAGGGTTCTTTGAACTAGAAAAAAAACTATTCCTTGTCGGGACAGTATTCATCAACGAACTATTGTATCCTTCCCCCCCACGCGGTACAGGCAAACGACGAGAATACCAATATTCTGTACCATCCGCCGGAATACGAGGGTCCTATACTGTTTTCCTTCCGCGAAAAGGTGTTCTTCGGCAAGAAGAAGGCGGCGATTCGCGTCGACACCGGCGAGTGGAGCGATAAATTCTCACTGGATGTTGCCGGTTCGAGTGGTGTGGTGCAGTGCCAGGCAAACAACATGACCTACCAGATCGGGGTGAACAACACGCTGACGCACAATTCGCTCACAAAGCAGATCGTGTTCATGCCGTACTTCGTGCTGATCAATCGGGCCGCGTTCGATGTGGAGGTACAGGAACATTTGCGCCCCGGCGATCCCTGGACGAAGGTGGGCGTGAACGAGTGTGTACCGCTGTGGCCGAAGACGGAGGAAAACCGTATGCTGAAGGTGAAGAGTTGCGATTTGCCCGAGGTGACGGCACCGTTTAAGTACACGGAGGTACAATGTACGCTGTTGCAACTACGCAACCGGTACGGTGGCATCAACGTGGACGTGCACGTGACGGAGGGTGCGATTTACATTACCTTCACCGGCTACTATCCGGGTGATGCGCCTGCACTGCTGATGAATCATACGTGTGAGCCGTTTGCATTCAAGGAGAAGGGCGACGTGAATGGGAAGATCCTGATGCCTTCTCAGATGGTGCTCCACACGTGGATCGATCCGGCCGGTGAGCGCAAGATACTGTGGGAGAGCGGACCGAAGGCACAGCCGATCGAAAACGATCTGCGGCGGGACGGCATCAGCGAGTTCAAATCACCAACGGACGGTGTCATCTATTGGGTTTCGTTTTTGAACGGCACACAGCGTGTGCTACTCATCACGGACAACTGTAACATCGCGTACGGTGTCCACAGTGCCAGCCGGCTCGACCAAGTGACGCAGGAGGTGATGCTGGAAATACACGGCATCGGGCTGTCGCTGGTCAACAACGCCAAACCGACCGACCTAATGTACATCGGTATCGCCAGCTCGGGTGTCATCTGGGAAGAACAAAAACGATCGGGCCGGTTCCGCCAGATGAAGATCCAGGAGACGCTCAACTTGGAGTCTCTGTATCAACAGTATCAGCGCGATTGCGAGATTGGCACGACGTCCGGCAGCAAAGAGTACTCGCTCGCGGGTGAACAGACGGGGCTGGTTCACTTCCAGAGCATGACGATTACGAAGAACCAACGCGTGCGACCCATCAAGCGTACCTTCTATCCGGGGCTGTGGGTGGAAGTGAAATCCTCCAGCCATCAGCTGCAGTTCCACGCGAAGGTGAACCGTATCCAGATCGACAACCAGCTGGTGGACTGCATCTTCCCGGTCGTGCTGGCACCGGTGCCGCCGCCGAAGAGTGTCGCGGCAACGACCGAGTTTAAGCCGTTCGTCGAGATGAGCATGGTGCAGCGCATCATTCCACACTCGAACGTGAAGCAGTTCAAGTACCTGCGCGTGCTGATCCAGGAGTTCCACGTGAAGGTGGATCTGCTTTTTATCAACGAAATTTTCGAAATGATCAGCACCGAAATCACCGAAACGGAAGCGGTAAGTTTTAGCATAGCAGCTTGGTAGTTTTCCTGTTTGCACAGGAGGTTTATGAAGGATATTAATTTTTACGTGAGGATAAATTTTGTTACTTTACGGTTGTAGGAACACGTCGATCAAATTTTTAGGTAAAAAATATATGGCGGTTGTAAATAATATTAAAATTACATTACATATCGTGGGTTATCTCTGTTTTTCTAAATTGAAACCGTATTGTCATGTTGGTTAATAGAGTATATTATTTTTCGTACGAGCAAAGCAATATAAATTATCATAAAAAGTGGAACGAAAGTCCAACGAAAAGTTGTAAATAGCTTATGGTTAAAGATGAAGATGTAAAAAAGCTAGTTCCGGTTAGAAATGAAATTTACATCCCAATCTGATACACAATTCCTCTATTTTGCAAAAAAAGTGTTATATGCAGTATTGAACTAACATTTTCTTCCGTTTTCCCTTTCCCAACAGAAACGACTGTTTGCTGAGGATCTAAAACTACAGACACAACCGTTGCATGCACACGTGGCCATCCAGTCGCAGCAGGAGGTGAAGAACTTCTACGACAACCTTCACCTCGGTCCACTGAAAATTCACGTCAGCTTCTCGATGGCCGGATCCGAGTCGAAGGCCCTGCCCGGGATCCTGTCGACGATACTGCAGGGCGTTGGGGTAACACTGACGGACATAAACGACGTCGTGTTTCGGTTGGCGTTCTTCGAGCGCGAATATCAGTTCCTAACGCAGCGCCAGCTAGTCTCGGAGTGCGTCGCCCATTACAGTGGCCAGGCGGTGAAGCAGCTGTACGTGCTGGTGCTGGGGCTGGATGTGATCGGTAACCCATACGGTCTGGTGGTTGGCTTCACCAAGGGTGTGG
This sequence comes from Anopheles farauti, assembly GCA_000473445.2. Classification (NCBI taxonomy): domain Eukaryota; kingdom Metazoa; phylum Arthropoda; class Insecta; order Diptera; family Culicidae; genus Anopheles; species Anopheles farauti. The sequence goes on from KI915044.1 coordinate 6,911,302, forward strand.
AGGATCTGTTCTACGAACCGTTCCAGGGTGCGATCCAGGGTCCGGGCGAGTTTGCCGAGGGTTTGGTGCTTGGTGTGAAGTCGCTCTTTGGCCATACGGTGGGCGGTGCAGCGGGAGCTGTTTCAAAGTATGTATACGATGTGTTTGGTTTGTTTATTTGCGTGATAGATTGTTTCTTGTTCTAACAATGGCTTCCTCTCGGGGGGTTTTTCTTTTCGTACAGAATAACGGGTGCCATGGGGAAGGGATTGGCAGCGCTGACATTTGACGACGATTTCCAGAAGAAGCGTCGCGATGCGATGAACAAAAAACCCGCCAGCCTACAGGAAGGAATTGCACGCAGCGGCAAGGGTTTGGTGATGGGTGTGTTCGATGGCGTGACCGGGGTGTTTACGAAACCCATTAGCGGTGCCAAAGAGGAGGGTGTGGAAGGTTTCTTCAAGGGCCTCGGGAAAGGGGCCGTCGGATTGGTGGCCCGACCGATTGCCGGTGTGACCGATTTCGCTAGCGGAAGCTTCGATGCGGTCAAACGTGCGACGGAGCTTTCGGACGAGGCGATTCGCTTGCGGCCTCCGCGTTACATGCACAAGGACGGCATCGTTCGGCCGTACAACCGAAAGGAAGCGGAAGGATGCAAATTGTTGAGGTAAGCATAAGTTAACGTTTACAAAGGAAGGGTACGGGACTGCTTACGGCCATGCCCTCCGTAGCTGCGTTCATTTGTTTGCTTTACTACCGTTGCGTTCCGTGTGCTTTTCGACAGGGAAATTGACAAAGGAAAGTTTGCTGCTACCGACGCATACGCTTATTACGAGGTGATCATTGACAATAAGGACGTTGTTGTCCTGACGGATAGTCGCATCATCTATGCTACCAAGAGTGAAATGTTCGGTGGATGGCAGGTACGCACGATCAATGTCACGACAGCCGTATTGTGTGTGTGTGTGTGTGTGCGTGTGTGCTGTCACTGGAAAACACTGCCATTTGCTTTTTTTCTTTTCCCATCTCCTATTCGCAGTCTGAGTGGACACACAAATGGACGGAAATCCTGAACATTTCCACGTTGAACGATGGTGTCGAGCTGCTGCTGAACAACCGGGACGCAAAGAAAACGCTGAAGAAAATGTTCGGCTCATCGGGACCGAGCAAAAAGATTATTCTCTTAACGGTGGCGGCACGGCGCGTTCGGCTGGCCGAGGAAATGCAGCAACTATTAGCGAAAGTGCAACAACACACCTAAACTGTGAGCCGACAATGAAATCCAAGCAATACTTTTGCTATAATAATTGACACGCTTCACGCTTCACTGTTTTTTTTTTTGTAAAATGTACGCAAGCAGCCGAGCAACTATCAGTTTGTGACTGTGATGTGGTAAAATTAATCGACTCAATTTTCCATTATTTACCTATCAAGGCGTAAACGTTAAGCTAATGGGTTTTTTTTCGATGCGAAATGAATTGTTTTCTAAGCGATCGTTGATATTTACGTAGCTTTAACGAACAATAACAAAATCAATCAACAGTACAAACATATTCTTCGGAAATGCTTTTCAAAGTGTAAAATTTGTTATTGCTAGACATGTTAGAGGCTGCAGTACAATCGAACTTTATGGCTATATGTGTTAATGTATAGTTTTGAACACATTTTTGTTGTTACTGAAATATTGCTTATTATTTCTCTATTTTTCCTATCATGCCGTGTCGTACCACAACACACCGGAAACAAATATCGGGAACCAATTATAATATACAAATCTCTATTTGTGAATAAAGAACGAACTCTTTGAACTGGTGTACTCACAAGAGTATGGATTATGGACGAAGATGAAAATATGAAAGAAATTTA
>KI915044.1:6913797-6944100 GCA_000473445.2 Anopheles farauti
GGAATAGAAGCCTTTTTTTGTAACCCATGAGAGGGAAGAACATCATAGTCATTGATTTTGAATAGCCCTGACTTTACGCATGGTATTACTCAGGCGATGGCATTAGTCGGGTTTGATGGCAGATTCAATTGTAGTGCAAAAGAGCATCTTACAATTGTTACAATTGGCTGAGACATCAGGCATTACAGTGATCAGACATAGTAAAAAAGTCTATTAAAAAACTGTAATAAACAGTGAAGAGCGACGTCTACAAATTAAAACCTACAGTAGTAGCTTTTGAATGTGGTTTTGTCTCGATACACTTCTTGCACAGCGAAGCAAAATGAGTACGCACAGTAGAAATATGTGCATTTCGTGGCAACTCACGCATCGCCTTCGTGGCGCAATCGGTTAGCGCGTTCGGCTGTTAACCGAAAGGTTGGTGGTTCGAGTCCACCCGGGGGCGGCGATACTTTTTAAATCACAATAGAGAACTACGAAAAAAAACACCAAAATGAAAAAAAGAAAAAACAGAAAAAGAGAAAAAAAAGAAAAAATAACGCACAATACATAAAATGACGAAATCCATAATCTATAGAAACGAGCAAAAACCTGCAAAAACCACAAATAAATACGACATTAAGAAATAACAAAATAAGGTAATTAGTAAAAAACAACATTACAACACAAAATAACGCCAGAGAAAAGTAAGCGATCAAAGCCCACCCTGAAACAGGACAAAACAAACTACAACACAACTAAAAAAAATGGAAATACACGAAAAAAACAAATAAAAAAATGGGAAAAAAAAAAACATCATAAGCAAGAGGAGGCTTCAAAAAACTAAGATCAAGAATAGAAAGGAAAAACTAAATAAGTTAATCAACTAAAAAATATTATAAATCATGTAAATAATTTCACAGTTGGCATGATAACCAAGTTCGGCAAACCTGTCCAAAGCAGAAACGGTAAGAAAAAAAGAATCACCGCCCCCGGGTGGACTCGAACCACCAACCTTTCGGTTAACAGCCGAACGCGCTAACCGATTGCGCCACGAAGGCGAATCGGCTATCGAAAGGCTTACATGTTGTTTTGTGCGCATTGTCCTATTTACAACTTATAACTTTTAGTTTATCTGTCAATATCGTTGATCTCAACATTACGCCTTATGACAAATCAAATCGTGTCATAAAATGACTAGCACAGTAACCTATCTGTAATCACTAATAACGATGTCTGAAAATGCTAAGGAAGTCTTTATCTTAATAGTAATTGTTAGTCTAATTCGTATACCATTTTGGAAAATATAAATCTCTGATTGCAGAACTAAAAAAAGGTTAAATGGTTTACCCTAATGTACGTAATTTAGATTGAAAAATATCCATAAACGTCAACGGTTTCAAATAAATTAAGAAGTAAGAAACTATATGGTCCTAAAAATGTATAATGCATTGTTAAAAATGTTTACTTAATTTTTCGAGCTTAAAATTAATAAAGGATTTGTAGATGGAAAAAAGTTTCTTTTTAGCAGAACGTAGTTTCGATCTACGGACCTCTGGGTTATGGGCCCAGCACGCTTCCACTGCGCCACTCTGCTCTTTTTAGAACGGTAATTTAACACGCAATATAATCGCAATGTACAATCGATGTTTAAATGCGATGTGTTATTACTATGCTGTCTGATAAACATAGAAAAACGTTTTTACATTCTATGAAAAAAATTGTCTTGGCTAAACGCGTTACCATATCCAATGATTAAAAATCGTACCATGTTTTTATGATATATGTGATCTTTGTTTTCTAATTGTGTGAAATTGATACAATGACAGACGTTAAAAAAATAAAGTTTAATATTTATTAATAAAATATTCTTACACTTATCCTTAAATGAGCGCTACAATCTAAGTAATCGAAGTTTATACGTTTCATGTGTTGAATGATTGCGTGATACGAAAATGTGATACGAAAAGTATTTATTAAATTAATATTTATGAAACATACGACAATATGTTTCATAATTTATGGAGCAGCAACGCATTTGTTTGAACATCATGTGAAACGAATAATGCTGTCAAAACTGGTAATTAGTACCAACACATAATTAGAAAAAGTTCATAATCCAAACCATGTTAAAAAATCTATGTACTATTCAAAGGAACTTTGGATTTATTTAATTTATTCACTTTACAATTATTTTTCTTATCTAAATCATAAATATATGGTTATATATATGAACACTTATCTAAACTATAAGATTAGGAATTTTGCTATGTCATGCAATGTCATTTTACTATTATGCGTTTCCATTAACAAAAGGGACTTTATAATGACGGTAAATCTGTTCAATACTAATATTTAGCCAATTAATTACAGCAATGGAGTTTTTATCATTTATTTAATACTTTTCTATCGTTTATCTAGTCTTTTTATAAATTAAGTCTATTATTACATTGCATTGTACATTGTTATCATTATTATTTATTTGTATTCTTATTACTACTATTTTAACGATTACACTGCTAGAATTGGTAACAAGCTTTGGTATGGTCTTCTATCACATGCCTTCTAAAAAAACGCACAACATGTTTAAACTGCAATATAATACGTATCCGATTGTGTTTTTGGTTAATACTATTAATAATGGTACTAAATTTATGCTTTCAGTTTTGAGGTATAGTAAAAAATTGATAGTTACAGTTGTACAGATTTAGGGCTAAAAATATGTAATGTTTACGTAGTTTCTTGATAAGTTCCATAATGCTTGAACAATTTGTTAGGACAGGACCCAAAATGTGAAGAAAAAAATAAAAAAAAACTCAGCAGCTACTTATTTTATTTCCAAAAACTAATACATTTTACCTACCCCCATTATAACAAACAATGTTTTGGAGATGTCCCTTTAGAGACACAAGGCGGATGGAAAAAAATGTATCTTGATAGCAGAACGTAGTTTCGATCTACGGACCTCTGGGTTATGGGCCCAGCACGCTTCCACTGCGCCACTCTGCTTGGCGCCATGTTGAGATCTAAATACAAAATGTAAATTTACACAAAATGGAACGAACCATTTGCAGGGTGAACTATTGAATGAACCCTTTAGTGACAATAACTTAAATTATAGCGTTCTAACACCTTTAGTGAATTTAAAGCCAAAATCAGTAAGCCACAAGAGGTGAAAGTGCTTTACCTATGGTCATCACTTGGCAGTTGTCGAAAAAGGTTTGACGAAGGACAGAGCATGCTGCAGTTACTTCGACGGTCATTTTGTTAAAGGTTTAACTATACTGGAAGATATCAGATGTCTATCTTTGATCTACTGGATGATATCAGACGACATCTTGCGATGACAATGTCCTTTACCAATGAGGAGCCTGCTCATTAATTAGTGAAATTATCGAACAACGTGTAAATGCATCTTAAAGTGTTATTGGGTCATTTGGATAAAGCCAGCAGATCGTCGGGAGCGTATTACAACATCGCGGAGGTCGTTCGGCTACACCGTTTCGAGCTGCTGTTTGACCACTTAACGATCGTAGTTAATGTTTCGTAATTCATCTTACTGCGTTATTGCTTTTACATGGACATACTTTTCGGGATGTCTGGGTGGTAATACTCAAGGAGGAGGTTATGAGCAAAATGTGGTTGGATCGTCACATTTTTCATCCCACAGTCAATTTAGGGGATACATAATGAGTATTTATGTTGTGGGTTGTGAAAGGTAATTTTAAACAGCCGAGTGATAAGCACATTAAATTAACGTAATTCACTGTTGAAGTTAATATGTTAATATACATTGGAATGGATTACGTACTGTGTCATTTTTAAGTACAACATTTAAAGAAATGATATAATTAGGTTGTTAGGCTATATTATTTCTATAATATTCCAGATCAACTATGTTCTCTCACTTTAGGTGATTAACGCGTGTGATTAATATATTTTTAAATCACTTTTCCAATCTATCACTCAACTATGCACTAATCTCAAGGCCAACATGAACTCAACACGTTATGGTGAGAATCAGACTTACCGTTTATGCAGCTTCAACAAGGTTTAAATTAAATTTATTATATTTCCCATCTTGTGGGAGAAAACATTCATGAGTGACAATCAAGTTATCCTCAGGATGCCAAAAACGATTTGTGAAATTCGTTTAAAATTTACATTTCCCATGTATGCGTAGCTCCGGGGCATATTAAAAGGATTTTCACAACTCAGTTTCTTAGGAAATATGTGTTCCATGATTTCGAATTACTGTTCATACATTTGGATAACCTTCCTTACATGTACATGCGAATAATGTTAAAATTAAAAAATGTTTTAGCCAAAACATTTTTTTTCTTTAATTCTATGTGTCTGATTTGATTTGATTTTTTTATTGACGGCCTGGCCGTATTAACTCCCTTCGGGGATGATAACTCTATGTTTATTAGATAAAATTTATCTACTTCTATACTTACTGTTGGTTCCATTTTTTCAATGGCTTCAAACAAAATCTACCAAACCAATCTACCAATCTGAACTAAGTAAAATAGCAGTTATTTTCAATTTTGTAAACCACCATCTTATTTTGTTCTGTCCTGCTACACAAGACACGATCCGCGCTCGACAATGGCGTGTTGGTTCTGCACGGCCACCCCGCTATGTACCGGTCGCGTTTCGCGTTCCTGTGTAACTGTGCAGTATTACAGCATACCAGCGGTGAATGCTCCAGCCTCCGTTGCGCGAACCGATTGAACCATTCTGAGGTAATAGTCCCAGTAATGTCAAACGCTGCAATCATATCCATCCCGCCACATCACAGCGCTGGTCCTGGTTTCCGATTCACGCTCACCGCCACCCTTCGGCGGTGGCCGCAGCATTCCGGTTCTGCGCGGCCCATTGGACGTAGGTCAACCGGTGCCGGGAGCGTGGCTGCTTGGAGGGTGAAACTGGTGGTGGTTGGTAGTGGTAGTTGGGCGGATCCGCGATGGAAATAAGGTATCAATTAAGGTGAGTGATTTTGTTCTTGTGATTTAATAGCCCCCAATCGGCGCGAGGACACGAAACACGGGGTTCCGTTGCGGAACCGTGCGGAGGAAAAAGGGATACGGTTCGTGGAGGGGAAGTGGAGTATGGGGGGGAAAACGACGACGGTGGGAGGTGCATAAAACCAGTTCTTTTAGGAGTGGGCTGGGGCAGGGCGGGTGAGTGAATGCTTTAGGCGTTCGGCGTTCGGCGTTTACGTGGAGGCGGCTGACATGTGGTGAGGACCGTTCAGGGTTTGTTGCATATTACGGCATACGAGATCGAGCTAGCGAGCCACCAAGCGTTAGCCACGGTTGCAGGCGTTCACTTTCGCTTTCCGCGCGCACACTAGCGATCGTGCCAGTGGAATGGCACTTGGAATGGATAAGAACGGAAGCAACAAGTTCTCTAAGGGCAGATATGATAAACAGGTCCTTTTGCGCGATAATTTCATCACGCTAACGATTCTTCAATTAACGCATTCAATCGGTTTAGCTATTTTATCGCTAGCGTGTTTTTCTTTGCTCTACTGTGGTAATGACTTTTATCGAATTCATTATGGTCTAAAAAATCATTATATAATCAAATTCAAATTCATTATAATCTACAACAGACGCACAGTTCGGCCCCGATGGGGTTCTCGATGGTAAACGTAAAAGCTTCGGTTAAATTGTAAAGCGCATTAAGTGTATGAATTAGCACGGAAACGATTTATTAGCACCACTGGCCGTAACATTTGTCATGTCCGACATTAAAACGATGACGCCGAGTGGTGTCCGGTGCCGTTGTCTGTGTGCGAAAAAGGGCAGAGCCCCATGTTCGACTCGCTTGTACGATAGGAACCGTTCCGTTCGAGAAGAATTCCTATTTGTCAGCGGTACTCGACGCATTTATTTCTCCTTTGCCATGTGACCTTTACGCGGCAGGAAGTGGGAGAGATCGTTGTGCTGTTCTAAAGCCCCGGTTGGATATGTTTTTGATCTTAATGACAACCAATTGTTTTGAGCTGGGACGCAACATCATCAGTGTATCAGTGTTTTGTGTGACTTAAAAAAGGAGGCCTTTTTAAACAAATAACCTCCTCCTTGTCGTTTAGGACTCTTTCGATTGATTTCAGGTCGGTTTGTCGATTGGTATTGATTGAAAATAAACATTAAATATCTTTATATAGGAATGAATTACGAATGAATGCATAGGAATGAATTATGGATTGACAGGATGAACCCTTGTATTAACGAATGAATTGCAATCAAATTGACAGTCAAATGAACACTCTCACACGAATAACCACGGTAACTAAGCAGTTATTTTCAATATCGCAATTTAATCTTATTTCACGATCAGTGAATTTTAGAGATATAGATTTTTTGTCATTTTTTGTATGGTAATTTTGCTTTTCATTATGAAATATAGTTTCTTTATGTCATATTCCTAAGCAACAAATGCAGTTCAACAACAGCTTCCGGGATGGTTCCACACTGTGGTTTTAAATCACGCATTATTCCATTATTTTAGTTTTTAACCTATTTCATGCTAAGTTTCCTCACACATGAAGGCCGCTCAGTATTTTTGGATGGTGAATTTTAGCTGAAATGCGTGTCCGGTGTCTATAAAATCAATACCTAATGCATTGGTCATTGGAATTGACGCAAAGCTGTTCGTTACTAAAATCGTCAGCGACAACATCACGTACGAAGTGGAATACTGAAAACTGTCAGTAACAACATCACGTACGAGGTAGAAAACTGATTTAGAAAACACCGTTTCATTCAGCGGAAACCAAGATTTTCGAATGGTCTTTGTGGTAGCTACATTAACAACCATTCAGATATACTTTAACCTTGAACTTTGTAGTTTTTATTGGACGATTTATCCATTTTCTCTGCGTCATACTTCCTCGGATATTTAGTTTAGTAGCCAGCAAATGTTAAACAAAGCAAACATTCTGTAAGCTGTTTAACAAATATCCCAAAAAAATGCGATGAATAATCCAAGTCACACCAGCTTTTCTAACCAAAGTATGTTAGGCTCCAAATGTTTGTTCTGTTCACTGGGAGGGCCGTTTTTGTTCCACAATACCGATGAAACGTTTTTGTACCACAATAATCTTTTGTGCGTTAAAACACAATTCGGTTTGCCACGAAGAAACTCTAATTATTTTTTTTTAAATAAAATACCATTAATTGTAACGATCGTCACCGCTCGAATACTGTTTAGGTGATCGCACAACACAAACATTTATAAACAGATAAAAGCGGTGGAATAGAAAAATATTGGAAATATAAATTTTGATAATTTTAACGAGATCATTTCACAATATCGAACGAACGCATCCGTTGCTACATGGAGCAGTTTTCGTGAACAGATCGGTATCGATCAGTGCAATTGTGGAATTTGTCCGATCGGATTCGTTGCTCCTTCGGTTGGTCATTGATCGAATCAACCGTGGGGCAATTTTACACCCCACACGAGACGGACGCACGCGACTGTTGGTTCACGAGCAAAATGCGCACCGGCAAGCGGGGGGCCGAAAAAAAAGGAAAATCCCACTACCAGCGCCGCTCTTCTCGCGCTACTTTCCCAACAAGTATGCTTCGAGATGACCTACAGCAGTGAGTGCGCGAGTATGTTACGAAGTCCGCGGATTCGTAAAAATGTATCAATTTCTAATTCACCGGTGGTGGCTGATGGTCATGTTGTGTTGTTACTTTTTTTCTCTCTCTCTCGCTTCTTCGAACTTCGAGCACCTTCTTGCATCCTACACCCGGCAGCCCGCCGCCAACAAGCGGTTTGCTGCTGCCGTTGTTTACTACGCTGCCGTCTTTCGTACCCTTCCCTCGTCGTTGCTAGTGCGCAAATTCATTTCGCTCCGTACTAATGGGGCACCCGTTCGTTATACTTCTTTCAACATTACGCTTTTTTTCCTCTCTCGTTTGCTAGTATTTTTTTTTTTCGAGTGTTTTCACTATTTTTCCGACATTTCTCCCGTCCTCCCCCCCGGCACTGGGTGGTCGGTTACTCCGACACTTGCACTTGCACGGGAAGCGCACCGTACCACTCGCCTCGCTGTGATCACCCCGTCATTGCGGTCATTAGATCGAGGCTTGCGGTATGATGCACCACCATTTTCATCTGTGGTGAAGAAAAGATTTCGTTAGATTTCACTTTTATTTGCAACCGATCGAAACCGAAACCATAACGCGTGCATCCGCAGTGCGAAGAACCGGAGCAGAATCGAGGTCGCTCTCCGGCGTCGCGTTGGATGTGCCCGTGCGGCTAAATACGATCACGATTAACGCAACCATTTTCACACAGAGATTACACTACATGCCTGCTATAATTCGAAGGGCAAGGCCGATTTTCTTCACAGCGATGGAGGAGAGATAACGTCGTGCTAACCGAAGATAATCGGCCTAATTAATCCGGCAGCCTGATCTGCTGCGTTTCGCTCTAGCGTCCAGTGTCAGGTCAGGTCAGGATGTGGTGGCTAAACATAGCTGAAAGAGCGTGCAAAATAAGACAGAAATAAACACACTTCCACCCGGAGCTGTGGATCAACACCGGGCCGTGTGAAGAGCCGGAGGGTTTGTCGGAGCGCTCGATGCAGCACATTTTATGGCATTAGTATTTTATTGTCGCAAAACCTGGTAGCAGGTTTGTGTCAAGCAGGAAAAAGGTTTACTACACAAACAGAGCTTTATCAATTTGATGCAACCCGGTTCGTGTCACGTTTTATTTCGTATGTAACTGGGGCAATTGAGTGGTGCGGCTGCTACCGCTGAATGCAGATGATAATAGCGTTGTGGACGTGGATGAGGCTTTTGAAAATGATATGTAATAAAGTTACTCCTGAACAGCAACTTGTTTTTGTGATGGTAATGAAATCCTGCAAGTTTTTATGTTCGTTGGTTCAGCTTAGTTTGTCATGCAAGCATGGTACGGAATACGATATTTTTATAATTGAAAGTACTTACAAAAAGTTTTAAATTGGATACATGCATAGGCTCAACAGCCTCTGTAAATAAAGTAAATAAATGTAAAGTAATGATTGCAATGTAAAGTGTTGTGACTCTCTATTCCCGGGGGGTAAATGTAGTGAGTTATGCAAGCAAGAGATAAATAGACGATAAAGTTTCAATTGTCTGTCAACCGAACCCAGACTTGCGGGGAGAGAGCATATCGATATTAGGTATAAAAAGATCCAGTATAGTGTTCCTTTCACCCTGGTTAATCTCGAATGAAAGTGACAGGAAGTCTCAAGTATTGTGAGGATTAAATAAACCAAACTTGAACATTTCTACCCATCGAAATCGTTAGGCCGAGATAAGTTAGGAATAAGTGTTTCTCTTATCTAGCAGTCATTGTAACACTTGAAGTACAGCCGCTTGCGTGAGTTCGTCTATTTTTAACGTTCTGTATGTCCTCGGCTGAAGTACTTTTGAACGTTTGATACACACGTTTACTTTCAATTGTCGTGCTTTAATTTACATCCGATAACGTGAGGGAAGTCCCTAAATGGCAGAGAATGCTTCGTGGCTCTCGGATACTTATACTTGTCCGCGAGTCGCGAGCGTGAATAATGAAGTGGAATCTAAGAGGTGCAAAGTATTAACTTTAAAAAGTTACTGTTAGGTTTCTCTAAAAGAAATTCGTTTATTTCAAATGTGTTATTTGAAACATGGCGATACAAATTTTGATAGAATACTTTAGAAAGCAACAAAAAAGTGACAAACACAGGAGCAAAGAAATACGTTATGTTCTGTTTGAGAAAAATATCGTCGAAAAAAGATTCGTTTTACTTCACATACTCAATCCCTCCATTATGTTTGGATAAAAGTGTATAGTTTTTTTTAATTAAAAGAACATTTGTTAGAACACGTTAGAACAGTTTAAAAAAGGACTCATTTAAAGATTGAAATAAAAATGTGTTAAAAAAGTTATTTATTTATTTCCTATGTGTTATTTTAAACATTACGATAGTAATTTTGATAAAACACATGTGAAAGTAAAAAAAAGTGATAAACACAGCAAAGTAATACATTATGTTCTATTTGAGCATAATATTGTCAAAAGAAAATATTTGTTTTACTTCACAGAGTCAATCCTTTTACTAAGTTTAGATAAAAGTGTATAGTTCGTCGATTGTATTCGATATTAATGTTATTCTTGTGATTTCGTATCAGAAAGCCACCAAAGTTCAAGTTCTACCGCCGATCGCGGATGGGAGTTTTTTAATAGGAAGCTCCCACAACTGCGTCCAAGTGCGTGTTATTGTTAGCGTGACATTTGCCAGGAATCGTACCAAAGAAGCTGCTGCAACCAGCGCCGCCGAACCGATGTCCTTCCGATACGTTCCAAACGAGGCAGACGCAACACCGGCAAGTGGCACCATCCTCGCGGGAGAATCGTATCGCCTGTCGTATTTCTTTAGCTTATGCGTGGCCTTGACATTCAGGCGTGGTTCGTGGGTCGCGTGTGTTGGAATGGACGGAATGGGAAGTGGGTCGAGGAGGATGCGAATAACAACATACAACCGTTCGGTAACTAATGGGCCGCGATCGTGGCGATGGATCGCTTTAACAGATGCACAACTTGACTTTCGTTTGCTGGAAGAAGGTGTATGGATATTAGGAACCGGGTTAGCCAAAGAATTACCACACACTGTGTGCGTGCCACTGGTATCAGTGTTTGAAAGCTTGTCTCAAAAACCGGCTCGTTGTTGCTTTGTTTTTAAAAGGCATAGTTGTTATTGAACCAACCTGCAACAGCCAGAAGGCTGCGAGTTGTAATAGGAATAAGAGACGGAAAAAGTGACACGATACTGGAAAGAAAATGCCAAAAACATCCTCTACACAGCCTGCGTTGGTAATAAAACAAGTGCATAAGAAATGGAGGAACGAAGAACAAGGCTTCGGAATTTCAAGTCAGTAATATGGCATTTAAGGCAAACTGTTTAATGAGGCTGGACCGGAAGACAAACTAATGCCAAGCGCAATTAAATATTAAACTTTCAATGAAACCTTTGCGCTGACGCCGGTGAGATGGACGGTGAGCCGTGGACGGCAAAGCAACTGGAGAAGAAACATGCAACGTTTAAAATACAAGCTTTATCCTTCTCTACATTTACATTGTTGATGATTTTTAGTTGATACAACTTCCAGCTGAAAGTATTTTTTTTTTTTTGGTATGTTGGCAACAGCGGTTGGGCTATGCCTAAAATTTAAAATGATGTTATGTACTATATCTAAGGACTTTTTTTGTTGTGAATTATTTGCACTAGTAATAAGCGCTCGGAATATTTCAATACGATATCAAGACTACGTATTACAGAAATATTTTAGGAAGATATTTTATAATGAGATCTAATCTAACGGGGAGAGTGCTTATGTACCGTGATCTGAATTTGAGAGGAATGCGCTGAGTTCAATTAATCAAATTATTACTAAATTATAAAATATTACTACTTAAACTCTAAGTAATAAATAGAGTAATTAGGAAAGGACGGGTGATGAGTATTTTGCTTATGCATGTTATGATAGCCTATGTATGAGTGAGATAGCACAGAAGAATATCATGGTCATGAGATCACGTAAGAATATCATGTTGGTGAACGCGCTAGATGCTCTAAAACGAACACCACTCGCGTTCCATTTACTTCATGATTGTGTGCGAGTGCTTGGGCCGCGGCATGTCTTCTGCGAGAACGCGGGAATACCAATGCGGCACTGTCATGTTGTAAAGGTCTCGCTAATAAACCTGCCTAACGCAAGAATATCCCCATCTCGATCGTTACAACCGACGCGGTGGCCGGTGGCGGTTCCATTCGGTCATGCAGATCGGAGTGGTTGCTGGCTCGATAGAATGGGGCTGGCTTCAGGCACAACACCGTGTACGATCGCACCTGTTCTATTTCAACCCGCAAAACCTCAGACATCCCGAGACGTGCGGTGGACGAGGCGCTACAAATACGTCTAGTGTCGACTTGCGCACACTAGTTGAGCTTATTATTATTTCTCTCGCGTGAGGTGCTAGTGTGCGTTGGTTTGTTTGTTTGTTTGCTTGCCTGTTCCTATATCTTTAGACATCCACTCTCCTAAGGCCGAGCGAATGCACGGTCGCAAAGGCGCGCGCTCACGTTGGAACGACCTTGCCGAAGGCAATTTTTCAACCTCATTTCGCGCTCCAAAGTTGATTTAGATCCGTTCAATTTTCTTTCGACTTGACGGGCGCGCGCGCGCGGGCGCCGCCAAGCGCTCGTTTGCTCGCTTGCCCGACCGATCGTTTTGTTTGTAGAATTTTGTCCTTCCTCCACACCACCACGATGGGTTCTCTCGTCCCTTCGTCTTTCTTCGCTCACCTCGCTCGCGTGGCACCCCGTTTTAGGGGCAACGAAAAAGTGTTCGGTGGCAACCGTAAGCCTGCTTCTGCTGGTGCGAGTACGGCCCGTGGAGGAGGGAAGGAGGAGTTTGGTGAAGATATTTAATTTCAAGCCAGCGCTCCGTACGCACCGAACGATTTTATACGCGGTGCCCCGCACGCGTTGCAACAGATGGGAGGCTTGGATTGTGGTCGCGCCCTCCGACGCGGTGCGCAACGAAGCCTTACAAAACATCAGCCATAGCTGGCAAAGAAGCAGAAGTTGAATTGGTGGAATTAGCTACCGCAAAAGAAGGAAGTTCCGTCGTGGTTTTGAGGCGCCACAAGGAATTTATGAGCTGTGGGGACGATTATAGCGAGGTGAGGTTGGTTTTTTTTTGCTACGGAGTCATTTGGACTTTTCATCAAAATGATCTCGTATGTGTTGAGGAAGGCTAATAGTTATTACTTTTTAACCATCTCGTGGTCTCGTCCCCATTACGATTCAATGGTTAGCTGGAATTCTTACAAACCATAACCTTAAGCTATGTGAGAACATGTGTTAAGATGTTTGTGTTTAACATTTTCAAAATTGTTCATTTGAAAACGATTATCAATGCTACTGTATTCTTCGAGCAGTGGCGACACCTTGTGGTGGGTTGTATAACTAAAAAAGTTTTACGATATTAATACATTTATAAGTTCATTATGGTTTTTGTTTTTCGCGCCAAACGTTTTAACTACTTGTATCTATAAGATCAAGTTTTGGTATAAGACGCATATTTACCTTACTGTTCACTTGCACGTGTTTGTTTTATTTTACGATCTATAGTTTTTTTTCTGTCTTTGTAAAGATTGGTAAATTCAGTTTTGTGCTTCTGCCAAAATTTAATAAAAAAATGTTTACTAATTAGAGTAACAGATAGATAAAGTAAACTATATGAACTAGCAATATGAATATTCAATGTAATATGTTAAACATAAAATGCCAAATCGAGCTTGGAAATGACTGTTTTAATCCAGTGTAAAGAAATGATTGTTTTAATCCATTCTTCACCTTGTCTTGCGACAAAATGACAATCAAATAAAAGGAGACATAAAATATTTTCCAAAATTGGCAAGCATTTGTTTTGAATACTTATTTTAGTATATTTGTAACTTTAATGAAAAAACATATTTATGCTCAATACATTTGTACACAATGTAAACGATTGAGTAAAATCATTGAGAAAAATAGATATTTACTTTGATCAACGTTTTAGCCTTGAAAAGCTCTTCAAAATAAAAGAACATAGTAGACCAAACCTTTATCCTCAAGGTGATTTTATTACTCCGGTGTTGTTATGTCATTAACAGGACTTCAAAACCAGTTCTCCTTACTATTTAGGAATTCAGCAGACCCAGGGAGTGGTTGTATAATAACACCTTTCGAATTGATCTTATTCTTTACTGGCCAGAATAGACAATGCTGTTGAAGCCTTCGAAGGCGGTGGGTTTTATTTTCAATGGAGAAACACATTCTGTCACATGTACTTGCATTTTTATAGTGGTAATTGGTAAATAATACATTCGATTTTTGTATAATTGAGTTGTTTTCATCAGCTAGACTTTTTTTACACTTAGAAACAGCATCTATCGAAACTGGTATGAATTTTATAGGGAATGTAATAATATATTAAAATAGAACGGGTCTTCAAGGTAATCCGTAAAATATACAAACGCACAGATTGAATGCAGTTTCGGTGTCCTTGGTAAACACACTCATGGTATCGTATGCTGCTTTGTACTATGACACATTGGCACGAGGAAAAAAAAGGAATACTCATTTCAGCTTTAAAGGCTCGTTAACTAATTTATCATAACGACAACACGGCCATCGATCCAGCCAGCGGATCTTCATCGGAGATTGTCCAGACCAAGTGTGAAAAGCGAACGCAAGCGAAGATTCAATAACGTTGGATCCTCCGCACTGGCAATGATGACGTTTTAGCGACAACATATATGGGACATTTTTTGCTGTTGTTCGCTTTGCCGGCTGCTGTTTAAGAAGGTAGTGTTGCTTTTGCTCTTCCTAAAAATGAAGTGAACGGATGAGCACCGGTTTGTGAATGTGCCTAAGTGAGCACGAAGGGCATTTATTATTGGACGTTTAATTTGTAGGCGAAAATGTCAATAGCAAGTGTTCCACGGTGAATGTTTCAACGGCAGTTGTTCGCTCGTACTTGTTGGTTTGCTGTTAAATTTTATAATTTTTGAAATCTGATAAAGTGGTGTTGATAATACAAAATAAAGTACAGAGCTTATTGTCAGTATTTTTAGGAGAGTATTATCATAAAATAAACATAAATTTACTGTTCTGTTAGTGTTTAGAAAACTGGTTAGCTTTCGGCGATTTAGTATTTTAGTCCATGCTTTCAATATTACCAATGTAATATCCAATACAATTCTTTCAATAATACCATGTTTTAACATATTGTTAACTAGCTTTATCATTGGTATATATGTTTTTATTTTATTTAACATCTAAGAATTATTATTAATTTTGAAATCCTGAAAATTTAACTTTTAATACAAGGTAAAGTCAATTCTTCGTAATGTTTGTATTGGTTTAGCTACTGGTTTAGAGTAAGTGTAATATACTATGTCGATAGATGCAACGATCATGTTAGGGATAAAATTTCACGATCGGAAATCTGTGTATGTCAAACAACACAACGTGTCCGATATAAAGCGTTATGCTGCAGTTTCTCATTCGTTGATGCAAACGAGAGCCAGTGATTGGCTTATGAAAAGTTGCAGCATCATGCAAAAAGTGCGTAAGTATCAAAAGTGGGAGTTTGAATTTCATAGTCCCATGTCACAAAAGAAAACGAAAACATGTATGCACAAAAATAAATAAATAAACAATATATTTCGTTTGTTGAGAGTATGATACCTTCTTCGGATGGCTTTTTGTTAGGGCTTATCAGTGTCGTTTCGTCGCGTCGGAGAAACGCAACTGTCCCTTTAAATCTATGTTCGTGCCTTTCGAATTCCCACCGTCCCAGTCGAGCGAGCAGGGACTGTACTCCCAATAAACAGCTAGAAACAAACGGCGGGCAAGAATACTTAATCGGTTCTTCTATGCGTTCGATGCGCTCAGACGCTCAGGCATTGCAAACAGGAGGACAACAGAAAAAAAATATATACAAAAATAGCGAAATAGCGAATAAATCGGGTGCGCAAAACAGAGATGGAAGACTGACAGGGCTTGCTACGATGTGCGCAAGGTTACGCGACATTGCGCACGGTCTGCTGCGATGTAATTATTATGCATTACTCAAAGGCGTACGCAAAAGTTATGTCAAGGTTGCGAACGACTCTTTCGCACGGTGTTTGGGTGGCTGGGTTTCGGTTTGCGGGGTGCCTCGAGAGACGCTCGGGGTGGTTATGCTCTCTGTGCCAGTGCATTGTGTATGCAGCCGTACGCGATCGTGTGGGCGTACGTTAAATCCAACACTCCTCAGGGTACCGTATCGTAGCGTTGGGTTTGCTTTGTGGTGCACCGAAAGTGTAGTCACCTTGTGCGTAGACACTTTTACTTGCGCTGAAAGTTGATCTAATTTTAATTCAAATTACAGAGAGCGAAAGAGCGAAAGAAACAGAATCAAACCAGCAGATCCCACTGGCAGACTATTGCGGAAATAAATGAAAACCGACGTACACCATCCGGTAAGCAGCAAGTTCTTTCCCGTTTCCTTTTTGAGTGCAATGGGTAGTTGTAATGGGATACTCTCACGGCTCCGCATGCACGCTTCGTTGCGTCCGACGTTTGTGTCTCACTGATGACTGATTGACTTACTTCTCGCAGTGCTTCACGGTGCATGAGCTCGCGGTGCTGCAGTTGCATCGTGCCCGAGTCTGGGTAGCGCTTCCCGTTAGCTCAACACAATGCTCGCGGCAAGCTGTCGCGACCAGCTTAAGCCATGCGAGGGTTATTAATGCGTCTTCTCCAACGACTGTACTTTCGCTTTCGTACACTAGTTCGCATTTGATCCCGATGCCGAACCGCCGAACGGCACGCAGGACGTCTATTGTATCATGGTAATCCAAACTGCGAGGCTATTTCGTTGTAGATTCGCACCTAGGGAGTATGATGGAGAAGCATCGGATTAACGATGTAGACTGCGTGTTGTGATTTACCGCTGCACCCCTACCGTGAAATGACAAGGATGGCGTCCTTGTTTTGACACTCAATCAACTATTTAGCTAGAGCAGGTGCAATTTATCAGTGCAGCAGCTTTGCTAGGCAACGTTCTTCTTTCCACCAGCGTCGAGCATGACAAATTGGGTGTTGAGCAACGAATTATTCGGTGCATTGCGAAGTAATAGCGATGATGACAACAATTATGGATCATCTTTCAAATATGAACGTGAGCTTTGATGTTAGTAATGTTAGTGTATAATGCAATTTATTGTGAGGTTTATCGTTAACATTTGGTTTTTAGTATCGGAAATGTATTTTTCCAAATAATATGTTCTATGTTCGAAATGGAATATCGTGTAAAAACAATGTAGTCTACATTGTACACAATGATTGTATAAAATATATATTTATTGTAGGTAGAAAATGAAACTTTTGGGTGATTAACTATCACCACCAAAACAACTCACGTTACGATCGCTGCAACACATTTAAATAATACAAGTGTTTTGACGTGTTGTACCTAGAATAATCGTACTCATAAAAAAAAAATTGGGAACGTTTATTCGATGCCCAATCGAAATTAAATCCTTAGAATCGTGTTCTTTCTATCACGGAAATAACAATGCCTGTCGAAGGGTTGATTTCACTACCATTATAGCTAATTTATCGATCGATGTAAGGGAAAGAGCCATAATTACACAATTGCTTCCACAGAATTGTAGTATTGTTTAATGAAATACGGATTGTCTTAAAATTAAAAAAAAATCTCGTTTTGATTCATTTTCTCTATGACATGATTTTTTTTATACAGAAAGTTATTTGAAAAGATAGTTTTTTTTTTTTTATTAATGATTATTGTTGTATATTATATTTCACTTAGATTAATGACACTTGTATTTCACGACTCTGTCCAACTTTTAAGGATGTTAATTTTCTAGATTATAAAAAAAAATCACAACACTTTGTAGTCTCAACATGCTTGTAAAGTAAATCAACGTAGATTGTTTTAATTAGAATCAATATAATGGTAACCTGGGTACAAGTAAATAAAAACAGCAATAAATAGGTAATTAATTTGAAAGCCAGAACAAACTAATATTTCCTATATTATTATATTAGAACAATAACTTCCAATGCAAACGTCTTAGTTTGTTTTATATCTGTCCATTACTCTGTAATGTACTACAAGATGCAAACACATAAAATACTTAATTTATATTCCAATTGCTGAACTATTTCATTCATCAAACCAATAAACAATCAATAAAAAAATCGATCTTCCAATCTGGGCTTTAAATGTACAGTGGGTCATAAAATTTCAATAAACATTAAGTTTTTTTTTACCGTTCTTGATATCGTTCAATTAAAAACTGGTTCGAACTCCCAATCCACCGTGCGGGACGGTTTCTTCCCGAAATAAAAGTAATTATTTAAAATTGGGCGTAATTATGTACCCAAACTAGTGGAGTGGAATCGGGACGTTCTGGCACTGGAGCAATGGATGACCCACATTAAACCCGGCTTCGTGAAGAACTTGCAATCAAAATTGTATCACACACACACAAATTCACATTCCCGTACCCAACAGGGTCCTGTTCTGACCGCCGATTAATTAGCGAAACAAAACCGAGTTGAAAAAATATACAAAAAAGAAATAACCAAAACACTGTGCCGCTGCTTCGCGTTGCAGTGGAAACGGCATATGATTTACAAATAAAATGACATACAAGTACTTGTTGGGCGACGGAAGCCGGTGGTTTTGTCGGTGAGGGTGAGCCAATGGAAGGGGGTGGGAGGGGGAAGGGGGACAGCAAATGTGCATGCGTTCGCCTGTTTGCCTTCGCGGCAATGACGAGGGCCGTTGGTAACAGACCTCAAACCACATTCGATAACCGAGCTTTGGGGTTGTTTCAGGGCGGATGGGGTTAGTCTTGGTTTGGGCTGGGGCTTGAACGTTCCGCCGTGCGATCGTATGACCGAACCCGGTGCACGGAGCCCTTCGAAGGCGCGGGCGCAGTCGTTCTTACCCCGTCACCGACATCGCCGTCGTCATCGTCTTGATATCATATGATTGTACTTTTTTTTTTTACATTCTGTGTGTGGTTTTTTGTTGCTGTCGCTACTGGTGTACAACATTCCCCCAGGGGAGGACCCGAAAAACAACATTCACTTTGACTAGCTGTACTGAACACGATGCAACGCTTGCGTGTGTTGCGTTGCGCCCCGAAGACGTACGAGATCCGGTTCCCGCCGTGCTCTGCTGACGAGCTGCACCACCATGTCACCTGTCACTCGAGAGCTTTCACCCAAAATCCAATCAGTCTGTTGTACGGATGATTGCATGAAAGCACCCTGACCGACTGACCCTGACGGGGACGAGTTGGACGTTTCAAGATCTCGCGATCGCTCGCTCCCTTTGGTGTGTTGGTTTGGTTGACGGTTGGTATGGGTTATTAATGCATCGCCGCTGGGTCGAGGAACTTTTGTTTATTTTGTTAGTTATTATGTAGTACGGAGCTAAAAGAGCCATTGCTGTGATTGTGTGAAACATTTTATAATGTTACCATAATTTTGTGATAATTCGTTATGTTTATACAAAATTTTATTCATTGGACATTGGATAGATTGGAGAACAGCGAAAGAATACTCATTATGTTAATTTTTTAATGTCTAAGGCAAAAATTCAAAAACATGTTCCATGCATAATCTATATCAAAGATAATAAGTCCTGCTATCTTAGAGAAAGTTCATTTTAAAATATCTCTATACGTTTTTGATGTTATTTTGTTACTTATAGTCTTCTAAAGATCTAACCATGCGTGCTGTATAGTTTCGCGGATCATATTTAGCTTTAATGACTTCTACCGATTTAATATAGTTTTTTGTTATAATATCTACTTGAAGTGTTGTTTGGATTATTTTAGGTTGAACTAATTTAAAAACATGTATACAAGTGCAGAAAATTAGGAATGATGACATAGCAGGTGGAAGTCAAATAGGATCCATTTATTTAAAAAAATAAAGTTTCACTCATGTATTTGATACTTTCTTGTTTTTTCCGTTTTGTTTTTCATGAATTGTTTTACTTGATAGGAGTGAGCATATTTTAATAGATTTTTCAATAATAATTAGGAATTATTAATGTTTTGTAAGTTTTAAAAACACATTTTATGTTTGATTTGTTTCAACGGTTTTTGAATGAAACATGATCATTTAAATGCCCTTGATTTAAATTGAAATCCTCATTCAAAACACCTGAAAATCACAAATGTTATGGAAAATTTACTCACAAGATCCAAATCCTGATCCTTGTCTTCAAATAATTAAAAATTAAAATAGGCTTAAGCCCGAATATAATCTCTATTCCCTACTAGCGAAGCAGAATGCATGCAATCATTTAGAATGTTCGGTTTTGTGTCGTGTGGTTTAGTTTTTGCTGTCCTTTGCGAATATATAATTTAACTGTTCACGTTTTTTTCATGTTCCATGACGGTATTTTTTTTTTTGTTCTGGTCGACGCCCAGAGGTGCAGGTTTTGGGGCACTTGCCGTGGTCGCCTCGATTAATAAGAACATAGTGTGTGCACGGCCCAGCCCGGTGCCGTGTGCCCCTAAAAAGCCGGTTCCGATGTGGACTGCCTGGGAAAGGGCGAGCGACCAGGACCGGCACACGAAAATGGTCACCAAAGAGGAACCAAGATGGTGGCCAAGATACGAGAAAATTGTGGCGAAAAACCGGCCCCGGCTGTTGTGGCCCCGAATGGCAGTGAAGGGTAGCGAAACCAGTTTCTTTCTTTCCGACGCGCCGCCGATCCGGACTTCTGGCCAGATTTTGGCCAATTCTGGTTTGTGGCGAGCAATTTGGTAACATAACCTTTTTTTCTCCTGCTGGTTTAGTGAGAGTACACACTAGGTGCTCGTGATCCCAGTATTTCGGCTAGAACGGGGTGTAGCGAGGACAGAATTTCTTGACCTCAAATACGGCACGAATAACAAGGGTCCAGACAGTTTTGCCGGACACCGCTCACTTTGTGCAAATCTGATTTCGAAAATGACTTTTACAGCAAACAATCAATATATAGTTACATATTCCGGTTCTGTTTGTATATTATAGCATTATTTAATCAATTCGTTCATTATTAACGATTCTTAGGTAAATTTACGTTTGTTTTGGTTAACGTTGGTAAAAAAGAGACATAATGTGCGCTGAAAATAAAAAAAATCACAAGTAGTCTTATGAAATCTTGAATTGTATTTGTTTGGAATTCAATAATCGGTTGATCTCTTAGTTCCACTAATCTTCTCACATAAAAATATAAAAGACATTCATTAACATATCAAAAACCAAGTATTAAGGGTATGATTGAAGCGAGTGCTAAAATTGTGTAACTCCTCCTGATTAGCGGGAGCTTGAAAAATTATATTATTTATATATTTAAAGAAACCAAAATTATTACAAAAAAAAAAATATTTCGCACATAAAATTTCATACACACATAAGTAAACACAATTGTTTTAGCAGTTTATAATAATTTCTCCAAAATTGTGCTTTAGATATTTGTGTGTATTTATCTAATAACCTTTAATAGAAAAACTAAAAAAAACGACATTTTCCTGAAAAATAAAATTCTTTTTCTATACCTTCTGTAACTATAAACTACTAAAATTGTTTTAAAATAGAAATAAAGATAAAGGAGGTAGGGATAAGATAAAGTGTTGGTCAATATAGACCGGTTCTGGGTTATGCAATATACATAATGAAGCCCACATTAATCTGAATATAAATGCTCCAGAAAAATCAAACTATCAACAGGCGGTTCACATTGCACCGATTCCACGAACTACCGACGGCCGGACAATTACGCTGCAAGCCCCGAACGAAGGACATCGCATACGGAGCTGCGATCCCAGGCTTGCAGCGGGCATGGTGCAACGGTCAAGATCGGTTCAGCCTGTTGTTGGTTTGACCTGAAATCTGAAAACAACTTATCACGATCACCGCCACTGCGCACTACGCATACGCACGCGTGTCAGCCCGTCGCGTGAAGGCACAAAATTAATTAATTTATGAAAAAGAAACACTAGCCCGGTGCCAACGAGCCGATCGAGGTCCTCCTCCACCGTAATTCGACCTACCTTGTTGGCCATAAAACTACCGCCGCACCGTCGTCGCATTAGGGTCTAGAAGTGTATCGCCTAGTGTACACCTCCTCAGCATTGCAGTCGTCCTCGTGGTGCATCGGTGGTGCCGATTTCATATTGTGCACGGATCGTATTGACCTAGCCTAACCTAGCGGAAAGGAATGCACATTCGGTTCGATGGCTCCGTGCGACGACCGGCGTCTCCGTTGTGTGTCGTTGTGCCACCCAGGAAATGGGGGTTTTTCGTTGTCCACAAACAGATTTCACACCAACTTTCAGCCGAAGTTTGCCGCCGTGTTTGCTGCGCCAAACACGATGAACTCTACGGCCGCGACATTGGGGCTATGTGTAACGATTTTGAAGAAATCACCACACATCGAGGACGCACGGTTTGTTATTTTTTCTGGCAGGCGCTTTAACGTAGAAACGTTTTTCGGTGCTTCCGCTGCAGATGCGACACGAAGTGAGGCGTGAAGTTCAGTCACCCAGCAGGGCGGAAGAATCGAACGGAAATGTTAGAATGCAATGCAAGCAAAAGTGAAACTAATCTGTGCTGCTGCTGATGTGGTGGAGGTGGTAGATGTGAGCAGTGGAGGAAAAGAAACCCACCACCCCCGTGGTAGCCGTCCTCGAGAAGAACGTATTGCTAATTAAGGCTTATCGTCATCCTTGTGGTTGCTGTTCGTTTGACGATTTAAAAAATTGCCATTAAAAAAGGAAAATTTATTGGACTATACATTTGTAATGTGATTTGTTGTCGTTGCCTACATCGTGCACGTTCAATGCAACAAAGGGTGAAAATTTTCGGTTGGGAATTTTATAAAATGATTATTTTTAAACTGTTTTTTGTAAAGAGTTTTTTGTTTAAAAGCGCCTGTGAACTTACAGAACTTACAGAACTTATATACATTGTACATTTTTATTTTTTCTATATTTCTTTTTTTTAATTGTACATTTTTCTTTGTTATGTTAAGCTTCTGATATCAATTTTACTTTTTCTGTTTTGGTTTGTGGTTTTCAAGCCACAATTATGACTAATATTTTAGTCTAGTATATAGACTAATATTTTATTTTAGTAATATTTTATAAGATAACCGTCATAGCTTACAAAATTTTTACCTATTTTGGATATTATTGTACAATAATATTGTTATACCAAACATAAATATTAACGAGCAGAACATCGCCTCTATAAAAAAATTTAAATTTTAACCCCTGGAAATATTGAAGCCTTTAGAGATACACCAGTTTAAATTGCTTCAATTATATAAACCACAATGATACGCTTCCGCAAATATCAAAACCGCACCTAACATAAGGAATAGCAAAGGAAATGACAAACTTCCCGTTATTATAATTCTTAAAAATATACGCACATGAAACGTTTATCACGCACACACCTTGTGAAGAATGTCAAAAAAAACAACTATCAAGTCAGCCATTGTAGTTTATAACACACATTTGTTTGCGGCTTTCAAACTAATTGCTAGCTGCATAGTTTTCGCGATTGTTGCATATTTTTGAGTGTTGTGGAAACAGAACCGTTTGCTTTGTACCGGCGACAGCTGCAAACAAGTATATTGGGCCCGCCATTTATCGATGGGCCTATTTTTGGGTAAACAATACAAATGCGAGCGGGAACGATTTTTTTCTGTTGCTGCTGCTAATTGTATAATAAAACATACCGGAACGCTTACATGGTAGGTGGAACAGGTTGTACACCATGGTTCCTTGGTGGATGCGATTTGCGGCAGTAAAGTGTAATTTATCAAGAATGAGTATTTTTTTTTTTGCATAATAAAACAAGCGTTCCGGTGAGGAATTTTGCAGATAAATTACCAGTTTAATGTGTCACTTTACCGTACCGGCCACGTGCATGTGCTTAAGTCGTTGCACATAATGGAACAAGTGGTAAAGAACTCATGGCCCGATTGGCAATACCGTGATCCGATTTAGTCATAATTATTTATTAAATAATTAACGAGTAGCTTCGAGCAGCCCTTTGACAGATTTGGCGGATCGAATGATTAGCGGCAGCGGATCTGGTTACGCGGCAGCCCCCATAGCAAAACGCGATCGGTCGACTCTGTTGCGAAAAAAGTGGGAGGCCACCCCATTTCCTTCCATTTGGATCCCCCTTTCCTTTCCCCTCTCGGCGGCTGGCGGTCTCTTTGGTGCGACGGTGGGTACGAAACTAAGGTCATAGCTAGGCTGGTTGTGTGAGCCGGTGGAATCCCGCCTCCAAGTTGCCTAAAGTGGATTATGCTACAGTTGCATAAAGACCTCACTGACTGCGGCTGCACTGTTTGCCCTTCCCCAGGTTGTTGCTGCTGTGTGACTGTTGCATGTTTGTTGCTCGTGCGAGTGCCCGCTCGCTCGCGAATATATTCTCGGGTAAGCCCACGACGAACCATCTAATTGATTTGATTTATTGATACTTGCATCCAATCAAATCGGGTCTGTTCTGTTACCGCTTTTCGCCGTTTTTCTTTACCGTCAACTATCCGGTCGTAGGTACCAACGACGGAACACACGAAACATGAGCGAGTACGTTGGGCTGGCTTGGTCGGGCTTCAAAGCATGATCCGTAATTTATGTCGTTGTACCCCGTGGTTCGCTGTTGGCAGCATACGAACACGGCACCGGTGGAGAAAGATCGCGATCTAACTGCGAGACGGTAATGTTTCCCTAAATGTGACCCGTCAGTGCCGTTGCCATCATTATCGGTACGGAAGTGCGTACAATATTGCTGCTCAATCTACCGATCGACTTCATGTCACACTAACCAACATTGAGATATAATTATATCGTGCAATTGGGTACCGTTGGTTTCATTCTGTTGGTCATAAAGCCATAAATCTCCAAACCAAAGTCCAATTATTTTTTCACATCTTACTAAATACGCACTTATTTATATTCAATATTTTTTTTACAATGTAAGAAAATATACGAACAATTCATAAATAAAGATACGCGATATTCAAGAATGAAGAGACATCTTAAAAGATTATTAATTTCTTTGTTTAATATGTTGCTTTTTGACATTCTATTACATAAATAATTTTATCATTATTTTATGAATTGTCATATTATTCCTTAATTTGACGTAAGAATTGTGATGAATCTCAGCAGGCTGCGCTTCATCAGTGTAGTTATCAAGCAAAAACTAAAAGGACAAATCTAGACTGATGTTATTATTGCATATGTAATATTTCAAAATTTTAAAACTTGACTTATTACACTATACACTATTAAAAACAGTAATCTTTTAGCAATCTTTTGATGCGATCAAAGGTAATATACGCGATAACTGCATTTTATAATCTTTCTAAAATTAAACAGAGCGAGCATTTCATAATGAAGAGTGGCCATAGTTATATAATAATTACGTGTTGCTAATATGTACCCATTAGCTTCTGCTCGCTTCTACATCCTTGTCTCCCCGGGTTTACTGCGTTGCGAAAATTGAACCCGCTGCAAAAAAAGCTTAGCCGAAGCATGCTGGTTGCCCTGCTCGTTTGATGGCAACGATGCAAGATGCACCGGGAGATTGGCTGCCTTTGTAAACATCGGGTGCTATTTTGCCAATCCAGTGAAAGGAAGATTCACTAATCTCATCGTGAATGGAGCGTTCCACTGCGGCCTTTGTCACACCGTTTTGGCACAAGCAGCGCAGTCCGCGGCAATACCCATTCCTATCCGATTTTTTTTTTACTGCCTGCCCAACAGACGGCCGTAGCGAAGCCGTTGGAGAGCGATCTGCCAAATGGTGGAACAAACACACACACACACACACACACACACACACACACACACACACACACACACACACACACACACACATATGAATGCACGCTGACATCGTCGCTAGGGAACACGGAGCCACTCTACCTAATTGGTGAAGTGTTTATGGATGGCGATAGAATATGCACCGGAGGGTAAATTATGTTTACAACATCCGAAACCTAATGGGTTGTGAAGGTGACGCGTTTGAGCCGCAATAGCGCATGAATGGAATGGCAGGCGAGTTGCAGGAAATTGTGCGAACTCAGTAGACATTTGCATCGCTTGCATGCTATGACTTCTATGCGAATATTATCAGGACGTGTCCATAACTCCTAACAACAACACTAACCTTTATTTGTTAACTATTGATGAACAAATCGGAGTTAGTTGGAATTGTATTTAGGTGACCAAGCATAGTTGTGTTAAAATGGTTTATTTTTTCTGCGATATTCAATTATTAAACTATAATCAAGATACGCAGACATTGTCAAATGAAAAGCGAAGCACAATGTCCTAACCAAATCGATAGCTTGATGAATGCGTTAAATAGTACCTTTATCATACATGTCTTGATAACTTATCATATTTTAATTATATTTTCGTGGGAAATTACATAATACATACACGTAAAAATAGTAAATGCATCATTTTTGGAAGTAATTTCTTTTTGGTTCAATATGTCTTAATTTGCTTCATCATTTGAAAACTTTGGAATATGTTGTATCTCCATCGAGTTGAAGACCTAAGATCTAAGAGACTGGGTACAAGAAAGATGTGCAAAAACTCCCTACCACGATTTAAATAGTATTGAAGAGTAGTGCAAACGGTATAAGAGGTTGTTTAAAGCAACAGGAAAACCAGCACTTTTCAGATATGCTTCAGAAGTTGATGGCTGAACTTTTGGTTCGAGTGGATAATCCAAAAATGTTTCCAAAATTATCGGCTATTGAGAATTGTGCCGTTCTAGATGAGGATAGGGTGATGATTATTGTGATCGCGAAGGTTTATAATTTCAACATGGATTATGACTGTTTTGACTCACATCATCCACTACCATGCACTAAAATAAGGAAACAACATTGAACAAAATGATTTGCAACCAGATTTTGTGGAATCAGAAGTTTCAGAACAGAAACTTGTTGTTGAGATACCGTTTTGAAAAAAAGTAAAGTAAATTAGAATTATTTGGCACTACATTTTACAACTAAAAAATAGAAAAGAATAATTCAAAATGATGAATATAAAGAATATTTACTAAAAGAATAAAAATTTATGCAACGAATAAAATTATTTTATTAAAAATTTAAAATTTATGGAAGATTTTTGATTACATAACTGCAAACGCTGTTATACTATCGTTATTCCTATCATAGGCAAAGATAGACGTTCTCGTCGTAAGAAATTATGTTCCAACGACGACTCCTTGTCGGTGTTACAGTGTCTCGGTAATATCGCAAACAGATATCGATCAGAGCGCATCAGGTGGTAGTGGCAGAAAAGTAGCAGAACCGAAGTCGGATTGCCTGTAACGGTACGCAAACTGTCACTTACACTTGACAACCACAAGATATGGTAACTTTAGGTGGTACGCGATCCGCAAACACGACCCTATACCAACAATGTTCACGCGGAGCTGCTGCAGTGGGTCATGGGGGCAGGAGAGGTGGTCAGAGCTGCGCTATAACCCGATAGCAAAATATTGCAAAACAAAGCACTATCCCGCGTCGGCTAACGTCGAGGGGTGGTACTATTATTGCTTCTTGCATCGTCAACTCAGCGCGTAACGATGCCCATTTTCTGCTCGATTTGCGTTCACTTTTTATTTATTTAATAACACACCGCGCGCGCTGGAGCCTACGCCACGTTTTTCGTGCAGTTGCACCAGGCCAGCCGGGCAGGGAGGGGGAGGGGGGGATGGAAGGAGGGTGTAATCAATAAAAGTATATTAGCGATAAAAGAAAGAAAGAAAAAATAAGCACCTACGCCAGGGTGCGACCGCACAGACAGAAACCCGTAAAACCACCAGGTGCGGTGGAAGGGAAGAAGGTTGGAAATGATCATGGAAACAAAAGGGGCAGTAAAAGTAAAAATAAAATTAGCCATCCTTCAAAATCAAATAGTTGCAGCGTTGCAAATGCATTTGACAGGTGTTTTTATTGCAGGCGCAGCGTGGCCACGGGGGTGAAGGAGAGAAACGGAGGGGCGGGATCCTCTGTGGGAGGGTCATCGGAAGTCGACGCACGAAGCATCCCAAATGTTGTGGTGCGATTTTCGAGTCTTAAGCGTGCCTATGACTTGCGTTGCGTGAAGTGTGCCTGCGTTTGACCGCCACACGATCACGTGCCCCAGCGTGCGCTTTGACGTATGGCCTGGCACTTCGGTTCTTCATTCTCCTGCCCCGTTTACGTCAAAAGCGCCCAACGGGAGGAAGCCCACCGTTGCTGGTGGGACGTGAAACGCGCCGCGTCAGGTAATTGCGCTCGTCTGCATACAAGCATCGCCAACAATAGGGTTGCGGCCAATGTCAGCGGATCGATAGGTAGGTATAGTAGGTGGCGTTGGGTGGCGAGCATTGGGCCAGGGAGAGAAGGGCCAAGTAGAAGCGACCAAGAAGCCCAATGTGACGTTATGTGTAGCATGGCACGAGGATTAGCGAGGACGAGCACGCAGACCGGAACTTTTACGTTGCTTCTATCCGACCGTATGAAAAGGCGGACAGATCGACTGTACTTACGTCAGAGTGAAGGGTTTATTGGTGTACGATTGGAACGGTTTGGAATGGTGCAGTATTTGCTCATTCTTTCGTTTTAAGTTGAAACGCTGATGATTTCAGCTTTGTTCTCATCATAAATCGTGACATTTACAAATTTCTAAGTGATTATTTCAACTGCTAAACATTTTTTTTCTTTTTTTTCTTTTTACAGAGGATAAAAATGTGCCTTCTGCCACACTAGGATGCCAGAATTCCATCAACCATCAAACAAGTGCGGCAAATATGTACGGTGAGTACAGAAAATGGGAAATTAAAAAAGGTAACCATAAGTCCATCATAATAGGACTTGCAGTATGTTCTACATGTTCATTTTGCTCATGGTACTTTTTCTATAAGATGTCAGTTTGCTTGTTGTGCCATATCTTGTGGATCGTTTTTTACAAATTTAACTCCAAATTATTCAAACTCCAGCCTGGTGTTGTCAAAGTTTCCGTATTGTTGAGTAATTTCGAGCGTTTTTGTCGACAGTTTGTGCCGTTCCGTTTCCCAAACAGCGTCTGTAAAAACAAGCGTTTAGATGCGGTCGATTGCAGCGTACCGCGACACGGTTGCGACACCGGCGGATGCCTGTTGCACGCATGATTGAGCGGTGGTTTGAAATATTGGCCCCGTAGCCATAGCGGCAACCGTCGCTTGCGGTAGGCATTGATGCCGAATCCGTACCGAACCATTGGTGAAGGTTTCGGTGAGCGCTGGCAATAAATCTGTTTAATTTCATCAGACAGCACCACCGGCGGTACCACTAACGAACGAGCGACCGTTACGCGGTGTAGATGGATCCGCGCCGCGTTCACTGGGAAGATGAAGCCTAGAGATCATCGCGAGAGAAAGGCTTTATGCAGCACCATCGGCAGCAGAAGTAACAACGGCTGCTAGGCGAGCCCAATCGACGCCTTTGGAGGTCGATGGCTGAAGATGTGCATACATAGAGGAGAGGGACAGTTTGACCGAAGTCCATCGGTGGTGGTACGTACCAGGTGTCGTAGGTCGAATGCATCATCAACCTGCTAGCGTACGATGGACTGTGTCTTAACAAATTATTTTGAAAATTCATCGTGCTAAGCTTTCGGAGATTTATTTTAGTTGTTTGGAGAGAAGTTGTTAGTTTGTATTGTGCTGTTGCGTCTAAAGTGTAACTAAACGACATAATTTTCAGAGACAATGACGCAACATAAAAAATCGGTAAGTAAATAATACCATAGCAAAACATTATCTCCTAATGCTCCTGTTTCGCACTTGGTGACCTTGACTCGGATACTTCCACTTATCTTACCTACTTACTGTTATCTTCTAGCGGACACGCATTTGCGTCTTTTTTAATGAGCAGCAAATGATAGGCATGAAATTAGCATATGTAGAAGCAATAGTGGCATCTGTAGCATAGTAAAAAAACAGGAAGAGCTGTAGTTCATTTCTTATCAGGACAATGCTATCTTCGTTGTCTTTCTTCAAATAAATACTTTTTTTTGCTTAAAGATGGAATGGATTTAGGGCAACAAAATAAACACTATTTTACCAAAACAATGAGTCTGCATGCATTTATACGGAACATTGTATGTGATTTTGGTTTGTGGTTGTCAATTGTGATATTGATAGGTGAACAGATATGATATGTGTTGATTTAAATAACTTCAAAAATGTATAATAAAAAAATGGTATGAACTCCAAAACAAAAAAATAAGATGAATGTACTGAGTAAATTATTGATCACTTTTTCTATGACTTTATAATTTCTCGAATTTTATTTTTATTGGTCTTTTTATACTATTTAGAGACTGCGCGCTGTTACATTACCTCGTTTGTATGAAAAGGTTCGTTAAAATGAAATTTTCGGAGATTTGTTTATTCTGCGATATTGCACCACGATCCAAATGGTTGTTATTTTCTTTTTTTGTATTTTAAAAATTTACTTTAAATAATAACGTGATCTGCATGCAACGCTATCCGATTTCCGTACTAGCGCTTGTACTTTTTTTTTTTTTTATAAAATACTGTTTATTGTTACCAAAAAACACTTTAAAAACTAGTTACAAAAGGTACAGAAAAGGGTGTGGAAAAGTACGTACAGGGTATTA